>JAHXMU010000392.1:164698-226184 GCA_019455685.1 Philornis downsi
ATCGCTTACATAAAGAGGATGAACATTTATTGTTTGACAGATAGAACGTGAAACAAGAAGGAATAGTGCGATTGCAGAGAAAACATATTAAATACAACAGTATTTGTATGCAAGTATGTGTGTCAAACAAAAAACCCACAGCTCCCACTATACATACATCCATACATACGAACTCTTTAAAATGCACTCAGCAACAGCAGCCGAAATAAAACAAACAACGAATCCGAAAACGTTCAAAAGGTGCCTGCTTGCATGTGTGGATGCATAAGCAAACAAACATTGGATACTGTTGTTTGTGTACAGCTGTAGAAATATGAGAGAACGACAGAGAGCCGGCCATAGAGCTGCCAGTTAAGTGATAACTTTCCCCCAAACTGGATATCCATATTCTCCCATCATAGACTTGCATAAAGAACCAGTTAGTGGGAAAGTAATATTTTTAAATTAATGAATTGTAACCAGTATACAAATTTCAGGCACTCAAAGTACATTTACTTTGGTGCGAAAGTGTACAATCTGCAAGAAGCGGAGTAGTAAATCGCTAGATTCTTATCAATGAAATAAGTGAAATTGTAACTTACTAAAGTCTTTTAACTTATAGGGGGACAATTGCAATTGGAATTTTTGCAAAATCGAGTTGTTCGTATGTGTGTTACACTAAGAGACATGGTAATGGAATCCATTTTAATCCGTTAATCTAAGTTCACTAAGCTCAAAATTGTGTGCAAAATTATACTGAATTTAATTTAATTGAATTGATAGACATGGATATAAGAATGAGTTAAATTTGAGAATTTATATGGGAGATAATAGAAAGGGTGTGGTTCCAGTCGATATTCTAACATTCCAGCAGACATTATATCACAATACAATTAACAAACATTTTTGTTACTGCAATCTGGGAATTAGGGATTAAAGAGGAAAAACTAAATTTTAAGAAATGGGTTTTTGTATGGGATATACCAAAACGGGAGTAACAATGTCGTCCATTCCCTGCTTCAGAACTAAATTTGCTGAGAGCGTGGTGTGTAGCATGTTTGATTGAATTACGAAGAGACTCTCCAAAGATAGGAAGTTAAGAAAATATGGGCTAAATCATTCATTGGTACAGAAAGTACCAGAAGGGGTAGGCTACATATTGGCTTTCAGTCAAGTTTTACCGCTCATTAGAAATGCAAAGCAATAGACAACAAACTATGTTACTGTATTCTGCTAATTTGAAACTACAGGAAAAAGATTTAATATCGAAAAATAAAGCAATTTGTATGGGACGTGTCAGAAGGAGTGTGGCGATGCTGCCCATTTTCATTCTTGGACTCTACTTTAGCAAAACTTTAACGGATACTAAATTTGGCATAATTTGTTGCAAATGCTGTAAGATGACAACCTGGAAATATATGGGCTAATAATAAATATGAAAAAAAATTCAAGTTACTGCAGTCAACAAATTAGAAGTTAAAGGAAAAATTGAATTTTTGAAAACAAAACAATTTGTATAGGATGTACCAGAAGGAATATGTCAATATATCGCATTTACAGTCCCCGGTTACGATCTAGCAAAATATTATGTTCTGCCAAGTGGTCAGTTCCATAAGAAGTTATCGTGTATATCAGCTAGCCATACTGGCAGACAGACATTGCTTAATCCACTTAAAAAATCATAAAACGCAATTGGTCAAAGGAGCGCTTCCTTCTGGATACTGCATTTTTGGTTATATTAAATGAAATGTACATTTATTCCTTTGAGGGGAAGTATGACCCAAAGTAACAGTGCAATGCATCGATCTCAAAATATTGATTTTATTTCCATACAAAGAACTATTTCGAATGAATGGATTTCAGGTGAATTAAATTTTATCAAAGATCTTAAGCCCTTTATTTTGATATGTCTAATTGATGTGAAAATCAACTTCTTGCGGAAATATCAAATACCTTGCATCAATTTGCTGTCACTCTTAACTAACTTTCCTTAATACGCAACTAATTTTAAAATTTGACGTTACAAATGAATGAATGAATTTATTTAGGAATTCATAATACAATCGAATCGAATCAAAGAATAGAAAAGTTTGGGTAACCCTATTGCAGCGTACATGAATTGGCGAACAAATTGTGCACTCACACATTTAGCAATAGAAACGTGAGTGTTATTCAACACAAACATACAGAGTGGATGTGGAATAAGCCGGTTTTCGCAAGAGGAGACACACGAGAGCGTAGAATAGCGATGCCAATGTAGCGGTTTCCATGTTTAAAGCTTTTCTGTCGCAAACGTACATACAATCTTAAATAAGTTAAAGAGATCGAATAATTTCGGTAGTTCTGTAAAAATTACATTAGAAAAGGGTGGGATCAGTTTGTTGAAAAAACAAAAACATGGGAAGAATATGTCGTATATAGAAATAAAGTTAATTTTTTTTTTTCTCATTTCATGGAAACTTAAATGCGATAACATGTTAAAATTGATAAGAAAAAGTTATCTGTTTTACTGTTTGTTCCATTTTTTTTTTAATTTGTCACCATATGTACAAATTTGGAAATTATTAAAAATAAATTTAAAATGGTTCCTTTATTTGAAATACTATATCAATTCCATTTGAAATGTAGAAAATTTCATAGGTAATTGAGATTTTTTCTTTACATTTGAGAAAATAAAAATGAATGAAATGTTTTCCATTTTTGTTTGAGAAAAATCCAAATAAAAATAAGATTTTTCATCTACACTTAAGAAAATTTCAATTAAAAAATGAATTTTCCTTTAATGTTTATTGAAGAGTGAAAGTCTTCCTAACACCCCTCTTACTACGCCCATGGAAACTTTGAAATGAAACTAAAACCTGTAAATTTTATGTCATAACCCGATATCCTGAATAATTGTGAACATCTCCAACTTTCTCAGTATTTCCTAATTGTTTGCATATATTGATGGAGTTTTCGCGTTTACCCACTCTCGACATCTATCCAAACATATGGAAATAAACTTTACGAGACAATCAGGACAAATCATTGATATTAATATTCAAATGTATGACGATGAATGAATAAAGGCTGTTACATTTATGCAATTTACACTCGCATTTTATAATTTATTTTCTATTAGTATTGGTTCACTACTAGACCAACTTTTTGCTTCGGAGATATTCTTTCGACCCATCTAACGGTTGCAATTTTCGAAAGCGCACCTAAAAAAGCCACCTAAATTTATGCCAAAACTCTTTGTCCGCAAATCTGAGTCATAATTACACTTTTAATAATTTTATAATTTTGTATTCTATGAAATAAAATATGAAACGTAATTATTTTAAATATATATAAAAATAGAAATTTATTACTTCTTCGAAAAATTCCACTTGAAAATTTCTCAATTGTATCCTCAATTTTGTGTACAAATTTCCCAATTTCGTTTACAAAATTTTTTTTCTCAGATATTAGATCTCATTTGCACTTTTCTCAAGTATAGGTATAAAAATTACAATTTAATTTTGTGTGAAACATCTCAAACAATTGAAATTTAATAAGTCGTTTTCATTTTCCTTTGAACACTTTATTTACAGTGTATGCAGTATCAATGTGAAATTTAATTTAAAAAGCTTGACAATATTAGATTAAAGATTAAGATAAGATTAATAAAATTAAAATTAAAATGAAGATAAAGATTAATGAATTGATTATTAGATTAAAGATTAGAGCCTCTTTAGAGACTGAAATTTGACGGAATATTCTATACGGATAGATAACGGAATGACCCATATAGATTAAATGGGTCATTTGTGTGGAGGGTACCACAAGGATGTGCTTAATCGGTCGATTCTTTCAAATTTAGGCAAGCTTTGTAAACCAATCAGTGACCTTATCGAAATTTAAGTTTCGTTTCAAATTTGATATTGTAAATTTATTCAAAGAACATTAGAAATTTGTTTCTGATTCATATTCGAGATATCAACTCACTCATACATTGACTCGTTTTATTACCTGAAACGAAATTAGAAATTATTGAATTAATTTTCTTAATCGATACATAATGAAACCGATATTTTGATTGGAGAACCTGAAAGGAAAATGTACTTTTGTGCAGTTTCGTTTTTTGAAACTGGACCCAAATATAATTTCGTTTCTCGACAGAGAAAAATGTCTGGTGCCAAACTGCTTACGGTAAAAATGCTCCAAATAATTTATTTTCTGAATTTACGATATCAGGTTCCCAGAAATTTTCACAACTATCCAAAAATGTTGTCTGGTTTTTTAATTTCCAAAATTTTAAATGAAATACAAGCAAAATATTTTATAAACTGAATCACGTTAATCAATCATGTTAATTTCATTTCAGATGTATGAAACAGAAATCATATTCAATACAATTTTGATTCGGTTGTTGGAATCATAATAAAAATTTTGTACATTTTTGATTTAGATTCCAAAAACTACAACTAATAAAAAATATTTTCGGATTTGATTTCATTTTGGTGACTATCCCTGCAAGCAATGTAATCGGCAAAAACTTAGATTGCTAATTCATAGATTATGACTTACGGAGAAAAACTTGAATTTGGAAGATCGATCGATCTGTCTGGAAGGTACCAGGAGGCATGGAACGATATAGCCCATTTATGGTCTACGAACTGGCATAATATAAAGTTATCTTTATTGCCTGCCATTCACAAAGACGGACATCGCTTAATCGACTTTAAAAATCATAAAACACAGTTGGTTTTTGGCTCCATAGATGCTTCCTTCTGATAGTTACATTTTTGCCGTTTTAAACGATATTGTATAAATTCATTTCTTCGGACGAAGGTATAACCACCACGGGATTTATGCACCCAACCATGAATTGTGATGGTTGTAATCTATCTTTCCCCATCCATAAAATATCGATTTGACTCATATTTCTAGCAGCATCTTCCCAGTAATATGATTTTAGTATTTTCAGTAACCATTCCCAAAACTATAGTGGTACTTTCAAGGAGACTATGAACTAGGATGGTTCCTTATAGCATCCATAAATTTTTAATTAACGTATGCACGACAAAGATTTTGGGAAATATCGAGAAGGCATCAACCTTTTTGATGCAAATTTAGTTCACGTATCAGCAAATTTCTCTCATATAGGAACAATTTTGCCACTTGCTGCGCCTGTGCTACAGACAGACGTTCCAATTCATTGCCAGATAAGTGGAAAGTTCAAAAACTCCCTCTATTTAGACTATACTACTGTATCCAAAAAGTAAGGCAAGAGGGCTTCAGAGTGCGTTGCAATTCTAGGTGAATCTCTTGGAACAACTCAACTGTATCCAAAAAGTAAGGCAAGCTTTAATTTCTTCAGAGGCCTTCAGAGTGCGTTGCAATTCTAGGTGAATCTCTTGGAACAACTCAAAACGTTGGCGCGGAGATATCTTTTGAGTTTAGGAAATTGCCAGAGAAAAATTCAGTTTTTTGGCCGAGGCCTAAAATATCTATTAAAATGGAGTTGACTGATCCGTTTGAGGTGCTAACATCATCAGCAAAGTCCTTGATTGTTAATCAATGGATTTTGTAACTTTCACCGACAGGGATGGTATGGATGATGGTAGTCCGGGGCGCTCTTTGTCTTTTTTGTCATTTCTTTCGTGCAACGTCTGGTCGTTGAAGATCTCCTGCAATATTATAAATGTTTCTGTAGCGGAAATCTGAACCCCCAGACAAATTGATTTTTGAATTTCTGAATTTGAATTTATTTTTAGAATTCAGATTATTGTTTTGGTCCATACTGCTTGGTAAAACTTGAGAAAAACACGATCAAATAACCATACCCCATCTGGTATCTCCCATACATATGACCGATTTAATCTACGGAGTGACCCCAATAAGACCCACCAATGTTAAGCACGTATGATTTTTTTTATTTTCTGATATAACTGTTCCTTCTTCTGCAGGTTATAACTAAATTCTTGGAAATTTATAATCAATGTACACAGAGTACACATCAACGCGAGATCATCAAGATCAGCTTCAGATTAGGAATTTGGTCGACAGTTTTTAGAGACGGGGTTCAGTGATTTGTCGTCCTGCAAGAGATGCTCATCGCTATATTTGCCCTGAAGGCAACGTAAAAGAATTCTAAAATTGGATCTTAACATGCGTCCGCACAAAATTTAAATTGTGCAAGCACTGCTACCGCAAGACCACAAACAACGTTTACATTACGTTTAATCGTTTAAATAATGTTTTGATGTTGGATGAAGCTAATTTTTAATTAAGTGGTTATGTCAACAAGCGAGCCTATAGACTGGGGCTCTGAAAATCCATGGACAACGCACCGGCATCAGTTAGTATTTAATATATAAAAAAATCAATTAAAACAAATGGTTATTACAAGAGTTATACGTGGGCGATCCCAAAACTAGCCGACTTGACATATAGGTGACAGTAGTGCGAATAAACTATTTTAGTGGAAACTGGCATCCTTATAAAATATATGTTTTCAGTTTCAAGGCGCCACGTTGTTTAGTATTTTTTTTTTTTTTGAGCCATCAAAAGTAAACGATCTCAATGAATTTGTAAACATGGGAAAAATTGGTCACCGTTATGCAATTCAATATTTTTAGTTGAAATATTATCAAACCAATATTAATGCGGGTTTTGAGAGATTCTGCTCTTGAAGAGTCTGCTCCTTCGTTCACGACTGTAAAATATTGGGTAGCAGAGTTTAAACGAGGCCGTACGAGCTGCTAAGACGAACATCGCAGTGGTCAACCAATTAAGGTGTCCACACCAGACAAGGGCAGGATAGACATTTCAAAAATTGCTGTACATCGTATATTGATCGATTTGAAGATGAGAAAGCTGCGCGTAAGATAGGTGCAGCGCTTGATTTCATTAGAGCAAAAACAGCGTCGTGAAGATGTTTCAGTAGAGTGTTTGGCGTTGTTTCACCGTGTGTAAGCTGTATTTTTGCGTGGATTTATAATCATGGATGAGACATGGACCCACCACTCAAAGCAGTGGACTGGAATGGGATAATCGTGTCCAAGGAAGGCAAAGACGGTTCCATCTGCAGGTAAGGTCATGGCGTCCGTTTTTTGGGATGCGCATCGGATTATTTTTATTGATTATACTCGTATTCAGAAAGGAAAAGCTATTAACGGCGAATATTATGCTAATTTATCACAGGGTTTAGGTGATGAAATTTTGGAAAAAAACCACATCTAGCGAAAAAGAATGTGTTGTTTCATTAAGAAAATGCACCAGTTCACACATTCACTATTGCGATGGCCAAAATTAATGAATGGATTGTTTCATTACATACCTTATTCGCCAGATTTAGCTTCCTCGAACTATTTTATATTTCCAAACTTGAAAAATTGGCTCGGTGGTAAATGATTTGCAAACAATGAAGAGGTGGAGTCTGCGGTTGCGGTTAAACAGTTGGACGGTTCTTTCCATAAATATGGTATAGAATATATTGCGTATCGCTGGAAAAAGTGTATCGAGCTAAAAGCAGATTATTTTGAAAAAATAAATAAACTTTTTTGTGTCTTTTTTGTCAGGTCGGTTAGTTTTGGGACCACGCATTTTCAGGTCTTTTTTGCTTCATATCTTTCAAACAATTGCAACTAATTCAGCTAAAATAGTTTTAGGAGTGAAAATAGACTGAACTTCCACTCCCATTCCACTGCGTTGAAAGAGTGTTTTTTGTTAAGAATTACGCCGAAACATGCGCTAGATGGTGAAGTTTATCATATGGAAAGGCATAACAAAATTGCCGTTGAAATTCCCTAATAAATTTATTCAACCTCTCCATTCCGTGAGCCCCCCAAAGCCACCCGAACTTATTGTATTTCACAAAACAAAATTAAAAATGTGAATGGTTTCAAGCAACGCATTCGAAAGGTAATTGAAGCAATTCCCGCTGCAACCTCTAGGCTGCAATGCTGAACATGGTTACCGCGAGCAGATGTTGTTTGAATATCCATCTGGTAGTAGCTAAAGTGAGAAGGAGACCCGTTCGAGTGACATAAACGGCGTTGTAGCATAAAATACAATACAATTTTTTTTTTCTGTGAAATTATGAAATAAAAATGAGAAAAGGAACTCCCTAAATGATGATCACCCCCTCAAATGGTATAAGAAAAAAGAGTAGAATGTCGGACTGCTTACAAAAATCGAGGAATGTCCTTTACAAATATATATGATATGCAGAACAAGAATGTGCTAGAGCATCAAATGTGATATCTTCCACACCTGCCATGGAAAAAATCCATCAATTTGGATGAGGCTACTGTATAGGCTACTGTATAACCACAATTCGCATTATGGTGGAGTAGGTTTTTCAGTGCCCACGGCTTTGCAGGTTGGCGTGAATCCGATAGTTGCAATTTTTGATGACTCTTTTTCATGGACCAGTCCAAATTTGGGTGATGACATGTGTTATGTTGGCTTTAAGAGTCGTTTACGGCTTATTGGGCCATACCTGGGACTTAAACTAACTCCACGAAGAAAAGTTTAACAGTGTTCAGTTCATGTCGCTCCTGCTTGAGATAACCATTCCCTCAAATCGCCTATGCGGAATGTCTGAACCGATAATATCTCTGGCTCACAATCCACACCAAAGAGTGACTTTTTGTGGATGCATCATCATCCAAATTGGTGCGCAACAATAAGTTGTGCTGGAACAGAAGTGATGAATCACTCTGTCCTTGCCAAATATTGCCTTGAATTAATCCACGATAAAAGCAGCAAAATTAAAACCTACTGTAGCATTCCACTTATATTGGTCAATTTATGTGGAAGACACCAACAGGGATGAGTCTATACGATCCGTTTACAATCCTCGGTCACATTCTAGTAAGCTGTGTTAAGTTTTAGAAACTGCAGCGTTAACCAAGTAGGCGACCAGATAGCTTAATCGACATAAAACGTCATGAAACATATTTGGTCAATGGATATTTAGTGTCCTAAACGCTTCCTTCTGGGAGCTACCCTTCCTGCCATGTGGTGTATACTTTTATCCCTTTGGATAAAGGTATAATAAATCTTAATTGTATGATCAATCTTTATTATTGTACAAAACGACTATTCTTCTTTAAAGATTACTTCTAATGTTGATCGTAGCTGTGTGAAACCAAGTTCTTTTTGAAGTTGCACTATTTGCTCTATAGCATTGTCAGTGGTGTTTTGGAATGACGTGAGTTATGCTGGCATCCAATTCCAAAACTGTAGCTGACATATCCATGTAGACTTCAGAATTTAAGTGGCCTCAAAAGGAAAACTTTAGAGGTTTGGTATCACATAAACTAGGTGGTCAGTCCACCGATCTGAAGTGTTAAATTAACGGTTCACAGTTTGTGTGGCAAGTAGCGTTGTCTTATTGGAACCGAAAGTTGTTGCCATTACTGACTACGATCGTGGCGCAATGGTTACTGCACACTTGGTCGCCCCCATTTTTTTGTAGTCTCGTAAATGCTTCTTAAATTATGATGGAAACGTTGTTAAACTTTGGGCTCAATTGGCTTAGTCTAAAAATAGAATAAGTGTAAGTTCTAGGCGATTGCTCCCTTCAGACCAATTGTATAACTATCGACAGTACAGATCCGAATTAAGAATTAACCGTAGTATGGGGAGCAGCTCATAGTTGATGATTCCCTGTCAATCTCATCAAAACACAGCAGAACCTTCCCGGCAATCAATTCTGACGAGAGTTATTCATGTGGTCCGAAATTACTTTTAGTGAAATATTAAGCTCCTATGCAACTGAGGTAGTGAACTTGACGATCTCAATTACTCTGTCGACATTTTCGACAACTAGCGTGGTGCATCTTTGATATTAAAATTGTCGGAATAGAATTAACGAAATTGACATTTTGGCTGCTATAATATCAGAAATATGAACACTATTCTTATTTTTAGTCATCTGTCTTTGCGTTTTCGCCTTTACCGAAGACAAACTGTAAAATATGGCGTTTTTTCCCTTTGTTGGTGTCAATTTTTAAGGCGCGTTTAAACAATACTAAGTCCAGCAATCACAAAGTTGTGTAAGGAGATTTTGGGTATAAAATCTTAGCTTGCTAATGCAATTTAGCGTAATTCGGTCGCACATGATGCGAGATAGAAATTACTAAAGTCATCTATTGGAAAAATAGTAATAGTAATACATAAACACGTTGTGAACTAATCAATTGCAAAACTCATGTAGGGAAACCTTCCAGGTAATTAACTACAGTGTGTGTAATTAAATTAGTTGATCTGTATTCTATATTCCAGTAGTAATTTTTTTGTAATTTTATAAATTAGTCTATCAAATCGGGAGGTTACTGTGCATAACATATGCACAGTAATTATGCTAATACTGTTAGACTAAGCGAACTTTATTGCGACCATTGGAAAAGGAAGACATGCTGCTTATTGACGGTTTTCGCAACATTCCGAGCTTTGTTTTCATTTCGGCAATAAACGAGTCGGCATCACTGAATGCTTTGTGGTTTTTTGCACGCTCTGTGCCATCAGTGTATGAGAACTCATCAAACACCGCTAAACATTGTTGTATTCGCTTTCCCTTCCTCGACCAAACCATTAACGACAGTGTTCGTTCAGAACTCGTCGCGTGCGGTTCTCCAAATCTGAGTCGAGTGAGCGTGTGCGTCCCTCTCTGTTTCGCTCTCTGTGGCGCTGCCCCCTTGTGCAGATAACAACAAAACAAACGGGGAGAACGTAATTTTGTGGTCCGCCGTTTCTTGTTTGTTTATTGGAGAAACAGCAGCAACTAAAAATTCTAAGTGCATTGCAACATTAGAAGTTGCACAAGTTGAATTTCCAATAAAATGTTTATCAGTCCCGGCATTGCCATGGGCAAATAAGTGTGTGCAGGGGCAAGCAATAAAGTGCATGTATGTACCTTGCCAAGTGAGTGATTTAAGTTGTGAAAATGATGTGCAAAAGCGGAAGTAAAGGCGAAGCTGGAATCATATTTGCAAAGTGCTAACGAGATACTAACAGTGTTGAATTTCGTAAGTTTTAAACATTCTTTCGGTGCATGCAAGAAATTGTTGAATTCCAAACAGTTCCACACATAATTTTCTCACAGTCCAATGGATGGATGCACAACTTCGGAAAGGGCAGCAACCAAGAACTCAGGTCGCTTTTGGGAACGAAAGATGCGTTTCTAGTAAAGAAATTCGTTTGCGTGCTTTGTTTGTTTCTGTGTTTCTGAAATAACACTGTCTTACTGCTGCAAAAGGCAATAACAATAACAATAGCGTCCATATAATGATATATGATATGCGACTGCAAATCAGTGTTGCCAGGCCTACGCATTATGAAAACCCAATGTAACTAGTAAATATACTGTTTCCACAATTTGAATTATTTTGGATTGTGACTTTTGCATAGCATAATATTTTGAAAGAAAGCACAACTATTCAACGCTGATCAAAATACTTCTGAATGCATTATTAGTTATGCTACCAATGGAACTGGTTAACCGGGCTTAAGGACAAATGTTTTAATAAATATGTATTTACTTTCGTGAGGCTACAAGTGCAGGTTGTATGAATAGGCGATTTTTTTTTAATTAATTGAAATTGATGTAAGGAGTTAGTATTTTATGCAACAATCAACATTGGCGAGAGTTAACAGTTACCAAGAACCATTAAAATGTGTGTTACCGCGATGGATACTAAAGCGACATATGATATTGGGTTCTAGGCCCAATACAAAAAATGTTCTTTTTTTAAACAGCAGTATCCTGAAAGTGCTGATTTGTCGAATAATCGGCAAATCTGGTAGAAGTTTCGAAGATCGGTTCTAAGAAAGGACGAGCCTAAAATGCAATTTGTTCAAGCTCACTCAAATTGAAAATCTCTCACATCGCTTTCATGGAATGCTACGAAATTAGTTTTATTAGTTGCAGGTTGCGGCTCATGGTATGCGAATGTACCAAAAGTCACCGGAGCGAAAATTCTTCGACATTGTGTTCCTTGGGCGGTAAGGTATGAGGGCAACTAAAGCTCCATTGGAAGAACCAAGTTTCGGAGATACTATTAAAATTTGGTATGACGTGTTATGACGATTATAAACCTCTACCGATGAAAGTCACGCCCAGTAGCAAATTTGGTACTTAAAAATCATCGATTAACAACTAGTGATATTGCTGATGTTATTTTGAGCGGGTCAATGAAACAGACTGTCGCGTTAAAATCTATGTAGAGATTATTTCTGACTACTAGCACATTATAAAAGGCATTATTATAAGTGAGAGGACTTTAATCTATACTTATGATCCGAAAACAATCCACAAATCAAGTAAATAATGTGTCAAAAGTGAAGCAAGACCGAAAGGGTTCCACAGAGATAATCTATCAAGAAGAATAATACTTGAGTATTATGTGTCATATACGTGAGATCGAATTTATGAGTAGATTCTTGGTTTTTGCACCTTGACAATGCGTAAGCTTTTTACAAAAAAATTCAACTTATATCGCTCCACAACCACCATATTCATCCGACTTAGCATTGTGTGATTTCCGTCTAATTTCTAAACTCAAAAAAGCGCTCCGGCTACAACAATTTAGAAGGCCGGTTGATACTGCAAAGTGCTTTGAAGTTGGACTCATCTATTTGTGTCTGCATCACAATCCACCATTCTGCAGTGTGCACCAAAACAGGTGGGGCTAGTAACTGGTAAAGTTAAATTAAATCATGTGAGTCCATAACAGCCTTTGTTAAAAAACAGTACCTTTCCCCTTATTACTTGGCAGATGAAGGTATCCACCACTCCAAACTTGCAGATTCCTTGTCGAAACAAACAACTTCGTTAGCCTTTCACATAACAGAATCGACCGCACTGTATTTCAGGCTCTAAAAAGAAATGCAATTTTTTCACCAAATCTGTATTTATTCGTCCAAATCTATTTCATCGATTCCAAAGTATATCCACCCAAACACAATTCACTTATACCAATGTATCTTGCAATTCTTGAAGCATGCCATGCAGCCACCTTCTGATGTCGCCTTCAGAGCGCACAGCAATTTACGTTGAATCTCTTTCTTCGACACAAATCTGTTTTCTCAGAGCAGTTTTTTGAGTCCAAACCGGGTAAATCAGACGAAAACGAAGCGATATTAGGTGAATTTTAGGGGGAAAACTTACCAAGAGCTAAAACAGTGTAAGATGGCTCGTTATCCTGGCATAAAAACTTTACAAGGAGCACTTGGCCAGAAAACATCCTTAGACAGAGGTTGATGGTCTTCTGGGGCGCTTATCGTTGTGAGCTCACTTGCGGCCCCTATTAAACTGGTTACGCCATTTATAAACGCTTTTTTCCGACAAAATTTGTTCACAGAAGGCTATTTTTGAGACATTTTTTAATTTGAAGGGAACTTTGAAATATACAGCATTAAGTTGATCTCATAATTTTTTCTTGCGGTGATAAATTGAAATTACTAAATAAAATTATCGAATATTGTCACCTCTCAGGTGGTCACTTTTTTTTAGCCTAGTTGTAAGATTTCACATTGTGAAGGTGAAGGAGGCTTCGTGTTCTGCCATTGCTTTTTCTTATTCTCAAAAGATTTCTCTCAAATAAATGTCGGTATACTAATCATTGAAAATTCTACGTTGCTCTATTTGGGCGGTATTGTCATATCGGGTTTTTTTCGAAGAAACAACCTTTAGTGCTTTATGTGCTTTTGTTGGATTTGATTATTCTTGAAGGATTCACATTATTGACAGCATCTTTTGAATGTTATGGAAATTCCGCTGTCGAATTTTTTCAATGTTTATTTGGACCAACCGACACATCGTCTTTTTGAGCGATTGTCTAATTACACGGCATTTAACGCAAAGGAATCTTTTTCGACGATCAAAAGATTTGTGTAATATTGAAAGTATGGGAATAAAAGTAATGCCATGCCGTGCCTTAATTTTACTATTAGTGATATGACAGCCTTGGAATATCAGTTGCCGCAAAGCATCGATATTTTCTCCCACACTAGACCGATTTTAACGATCTTCTCCAAACTCATATGGAATGAACAAAGACCGCTACTGAGTTGTTCGGCACCACATCGCAAATCCTAAAAAATTATTATGTGAAAATATTCAAAATTCAATCAAAAGTTCTATTTTGAAGCCTATGTAAAAAACGTATATTGCACTCAGATGACAAAACGGAAAATCTCTCCTGTGCCCTGCATGTGATACAGAAAATGTGAGCCGTCTTTAGATGGTTTACTTTGTAGCTCTATTCTAAAACTTTCTCCCTTGCACTGAGTGTTTTCTTAGAAGGTTTATCCAGCTTAAGGCACATTTATAACAGGTGGTGGCATCTCGACAATAAATACAGCATAGCAACAGCAACCGGCGTTTTGTCTTTGTTTAGTGTACTTATAATGACATATTCAAGTGATTGAAAAATAAATATAAAAGCAAACGTAATGTGAAAATACTGTCATATTCAGGTTACATAAATACAAATTCAAACGCAAACAAATTGTGCAAATTTAAAATTCTCCATATGAACATTCTAGAGCGGTGTGCAGCGGGTAATACTCTTTAGAAATGCCCAAGGTCAAAATAGTCTTAGCTCATCGAAGTGCAACGCAAATAGTTTGCATTATAAATGATTTCCGAATATGTGTTTTCTAAGGCGCAATTCCCACAAGTATATTCGGGATATATATTAGAAAATGAGACAGATGCAGTATCCATTGGAGTGCAGAACAGGCTGAACAAATGAATGTTTTTTTTTTGTGTAGATCTTCAACCACTCCTAATTATTAACAAAGATCATTGAAATTATATCGTTTGACGGCATATGTTGCTGCTTGTCAAATTTGTTGAAAGGCCTAAGATGATTGATCTAGGAATCGGGACATATTTTGTACTTTATTATTTTAATATACCATAAATAGAAATTTCGGTACTATAATATTTGAAGTCTTTCATTCAGAAAATACAGAGCAACCATTGATTTTCGCTAAATTGAGAATGAAGTCTATTTTCATTCTCACCAGATGTATTTTACATTATGCCAGGATTTGGTGCAATTGAATGATAAATATTTGGTTACGCAATTTTTCGTTTTTAAGTAAAGTTATGATTTAAAGCTATGATTTCGATGAAACGTTTATTTCATTATAATGTTTGAACCTTGAGATTATATACGAAATACAATGTCATTTAAATGGCCGCCTTTTAATTTGTTGTAGCAGTGAATCCTTATGAGGAGTTTTCGTTGAAATTTGGCTTAATGACACCTCCAGACCATAATGCGTACCAAAAAGTCAAAAAGTTTTTCCGAATTCAATGGTTTTTCTACAATCACTTCTGGGTACTCCGAGTCCCATATGTGACAATTTTGCTTGCTGATGTAACCACCGATTGAGAAATGATTGTTCGATTGAAAGCCCACGTTTGAGTCACCACTTTTGCAATAAGTTTTATCAATTTTTACGCGTTCTTCGGTTGTTAAAAGATCCATATTCGTAAATGGCAGACCTTTTACTAAATAAATAATACTTCAGATAACGAATATTTAACAGCTAATGGCCCTGCTAGTTGGGCGTTTTTGAAACCACTAAATGGGCGAGTTTATTCAGTAGACCATTTCAAATGTGCCAACTATTACAAAGCGCTGTAATGGACAAACATGAAGATTCATACATCAATTAGAAATTATTTGAAATTATTATCAAAAACTGTGTGATAATTCAGTTTCAATTTCAGATCAAAAGCTTGAAGTGGGAAAAAATTTCAAAGAATTGGAAAAAAATGTTGGTTACTGCAGCTTTTACTGTTACTGTAGTTTTTGGAAAGTACAGAGAAGTGCTCCAATTTGGTTAAATCGAGAAAATTTTGTAAAAAGATGAATTTTTGTAAGAAGGGTCACTTTAGATCATTTTCATTTCCAGGGCCAATTGTGCCAAAGGATCGGCGTGTGCTAAATTTGATTGAGCTAAATAAAACTAAATACAAAATATGAATGAAAGATTATATAGGCTGAATCAGTCATTTATAAGGGAGGCACTGGAAAGTGCTTGATTAAGGGACACATTTTTTTCACATTTTGTCAAGCACTGTGACGCAACACAATGTTCTAACGCTGATGTTACTCAAGGCGAAAAATATGAAATTGTAGAGGAAAAGCTGAATTTCCTTTTAATAGGTGATTGATGCAATTGCGCCTTTTCTGCTGCCTCTTTCTTCCCTAATTTTTCATTTTCCGAAATTTAGTATTCCTTTTATAACTTCTAAATAGTAAGCTAGAATGATTTACATTTTTATTTATTGTATTGTCTTATAATGCTGTACAAAATTTGGAAAAAACTGACCAAATTGAAACGCTCCATCCAGGACTTTCCGTACAAATGATCGAGTTAAATCACATATTTTTAGGACAACATGCCTTATTCGATTGCACTCAAACCTGTCAAATTTAGCACAGGTAATAATAGGATAATATCATATTATAATCCTTCCTGCTTGCCATATAAATTAAGAGCTGTAACTAAATTCAATCCTCTAGTTGACGGACTACAGTAATTTATACTTTTTTCCTTTATATTCCTTCATTAAGCTACGTTCACAATGGTAGCGGGACTTTCGTTAGCAGCTCGCAATGTAAACAACCAGTTTGTTCTAGAACATTCGAACAAACATCTGATTGTTAAAATTTTTTCAAATACAGAATCGTTGCTGGCCAATCTCAAATTCATAGCGCATTTAGCGTTATGACATCTTTGTCGGCATAACAATTAATTTAGAATTTTCGCTTTCTATTAACTAAAGTAAAATCGTCTGTTTTTGTTTGCAATAAACAGATGACATCACTGTTTATATTTGAACAGATGTCTTCATCAAATGCAACACACAAGGCTTTGTTTTAAATATTAATAAACTGTTTAAATATGTGAAATATTTACAATTCTTAATTTAATTTATATTATTGAAATAAATTGTGTCAATTCTCATTAATAAATGTGAGATTGAAAGTGAAATTCAGGAAAATACCATCTAGTTCTCTTTCTTTTTTTTTTTGTTGCGAATAAAAATATAACTTTTGCATAGAAGTTGAGCTAGATTTGTGTACTAAAAACAACAAGTTTTGATGTATGAAATGCCGCGAGTGAGAAAGAGAACAAAACGACTTACCTTACATAACTAATATGGTCCTATGTCTACATATTTCTTTCGATTGGACTAAATTCGATATAATTTTGCATATAATATAATTTAACTTAGTTCTGAGAATTTAATTATTTGGGAAAATGATTCCTATGATTCCTCTGTTAGCAATTTCGGTGCAATATCTGATACACCACGCCATGCCGACCAATTAACCCATATATTTGTAGATACATTTCTTTTTTTGTGCCGAGGTAGGGTCCCGCAATGAAAACAAAGCGCACTGCATTTCTCAAATGCAATCTATGCTCTGCTGCAATCTCTAATAGAAAATTGCGGTGGGATAGATTTTTGTTGGTTTTATTGATTTATAATTCCCAGTAAAATTCAAAAAATTCGGCTAAATAATTACGCCCTTCTGGTACCTTCTTCGGTAATTTTCAAGCAGTTTTAGTCAAACTTGGTACACGTCACGCTGCTTGTCGTATCTCGCACATAAAGTTGCCAGTCTCTACTTCGTAGACTACCGTTACAGAGATTTCCATCAGATGTGTTGCATTATAAAATTTGAAAAAACTGATGTCTTCTCTAGAAACTCTTATACAAATTACCTTAAATTAGGTATATTCTATATATTCCTAAATACATATCATTCGCTCAATTGCACTGAAGGCATTAGGCCGTAGGAAACATTTTAAAACTTGGGACAGCTGAACATTTTGTAAGATCGCAGTAGAGGCTTGCACCAGAATCATATCGGCCGGACCCTAACTAGAGTCTCCGATACAAATTAATCGATTTCCCGAATTGCAATCCTTCATCCGTAATTTCTAATTGGTAGGCCGCAATGAGACAAGTTTTTTTGCCCTATAGTTGTAATTAATCATTAAGTAATCATGCCCCTTGTGGTTACTCCGATGCAAATGATCGATTTAACCCATATTTAGTTAGACTCTTTTGTTTAGTGGCACTGCATTTGGTCAAATTTTGCTAGCGTCATTCACTGAATTGTCATACCCCTTCTGGCACCTTCTATACACATTCGCTTATTTTCAGAAATGTAATCTTTTCTCTATAATTTCTAATTGGTAGGCTGCACTAACTTGGGCTTGCTTGTAATAATTGAAAAATGTTGGAAAACCCGATAGTGAAAACTTCCCCCTTCTGGTATTTCCCAAACAGATGACCGATGTATGTAGGTTCATATATTTCATTCCATTACACTAAAGTCAAATACGGAAATTGTTGAGCATTTAAAAAAATAGATCTAGGAATAAAAATGAATTACATTGCAACTCGCCATCTGAGATCTTCCTTACAAATTAGTTGGTTTACCAAATTTCCAACTTTCTATCGTAACCTGGTAGAAATCGACCGGGCAACATCATTTATTGCACTTCCTTCATGCACAAACTACCCAATTTAACCTGTATAAATTTCACTCACCGCACTAATTGGAGGTTTCGCAAACTTAGTTCTGGGAATGAAAATAAATTGCTCTGTTAAGCCCCTTACGAATTGGCAGAATTAGCGCCTTCCGTACATATTAAGGTACCTCTCATGTAAATTAACTGAATTTTATCACTCCCACTTATTTCACGGTAAGTCAATACGTCGTCCTTAATGCTTGGGACGAATTGGCCTACTAGATTTTTCTAATCTTTTACCATTTATTCATTAAGCCAGTCCAGCTGATATGCATTTGTAAGGGACAGCCCTAGTTGAGACGTGGTCATTCAACAATAGTGAAAAAATACGATTTTAATTTGAAAAGTTAAAGCAAGTCGATGTACTATGTATGGTGAGAAGTGATGAGCCATTAAATCGCCAACATAAACATAATTCGGATTATCCGATTTAGATCAAATATGTGCCACATTGTTCGATAACTTTTTCCGTTTTGATAGCTGTGATTAAAGAGGTCTTCATCACCATTGATCAAAAACTTGACAAGCTTATTTTCAAGAAAGATTTGCAAGTGCTTAAAAAAGTGATAATCGCTTGCTGCTGGGTGCTGACTAGAAGGCGGGTGCGATAGAACCTCCAATCCAAGTTTTTGGAGCATTTGGGTTATCGTTAAGGAAATGTGCGACTTGGTTTTGCCTTGATGGAACACAACACCCTTTGTATTGGCGGATTCTGTTCACTTCTGGTCGATGGCCTCATTCAATACTTTCAATTGTTGACGGTAAAGGTGAGAACTGAGTGCATGTCCTAGTGGAAGGAAGCAACTCATAGTGGCCCAATCCTTTTCAATTTCACCAAACACATAGCAAAACCTTCTTCTACGTTAAATCAATTTAAAAAATTGATTGATTTCGTTAGATCTCAACAGCGAATCACAAGCTACAGAAGTTTCTTCTGTGATAAATCTTATGTCAGCCATACATCGGGTCTCTTATCTTCTAGTTGATCTTCAGTTCTCGAGTAATGGGAAGAGTGTTTACACGACAGTTCGACTTAACGATTTTCATGATTTTAACAATATTTTCATCGATTGGGCTACCAGAACGTAGCTCATCTTCGACTTCTATGTTGCCAGAAGATAACCGCTAAAATAACTGTTTTGCTGTTGCATCCATTACTGTATTGGGTCTGTATGCAGAACGTATTTTTTTTGCCCGTTTGCTCCTTCTTTTTACTTTGGTCGTAATAATATTGAGGAGTGTGTCGAAATTCCTCTTTCTTGTCTCCAATTTGGGGCCTGGATTCACAATGGCCTTCACCAAACATAAGATTGTCAAAAAATCTTTCTTTCTTGAAGTATGTAATCTTTAAATTGGCGTACAGGGTGCCCCGATGCGATGTATGCATCAAGACATATGGGGATATGGACATTTCCGTAGTGAATTTTTGGAATTATCGTTTGCAACACTTCTGCCTAAACGCAAAATTATAAATATACTTTAGTTTAATACACCCGTTTTTTAAATTTAAACCGTCAAACTCAGTATTGTGTAAGACTTGAGACATATCTGAAGTAGAAGAAACATCTTCACATTCGCGGGTATTTAAATTTAAATACCAACTACGATATTTGTTTTTCTTAAAACTTTTCCAAATGTATTTAAAGCTAAATTTTCCTACAAATTAGATCTTCATACAAAAAACTTGAAACTCATTGCGAATGTACGAATGTTCAAGCCTTTCACTGTATTTGATACTGTTTACCCACACGCTGACATGATATTAAATTAAAAAGTTTTACTTTTCAGTCGAGCCCAACATAATTAATCGCAAAGTAAATAACGATCCGGTGAGGCTGAGAGGGCACAAAAGGCTACATTCCTTTTTTCACACCTTCGGTTATAACAGCAACAGCATTATGCCCTTCACATCGATACCATGTAGTGGACACTTGGTCTATTTGTGTCACAGGATGAGGTGAGAACATTCACAGGGTTGGAACAACAACAAAGACATTTCGTGAAAGTGCTAACTTAGTTTTCTACTTGGGAACAGCCGCTGCTTGAGGATATTGATGTTATTCGGAGAGGCTGTAAGCAATTGCCAGTATTTGTCGTTGTATGGAATTTTGTCATCAGGAGGGAGGTTGTTTGCTCCAGCCCAATTCTTTGACAATTCCTGCAAAATTAACTACATCGTGTGCGCCAATACCCCGCATTGGCAGTAGCAGGAGAGTTTATTCGGCGGCAAAGAAACCTGCAATATGCACACATTGGCTGTATGACTGGATGGATGGATGGATGGCTGTTTAATGGACCTCTTTGAGCAAATAAAAAACGTGTTGTTACACGACGATGATGACGTTGCCAATGACGACAGCGATGATGGCGGTTTCTGTTGTGCATACTTGGCACTGTGGCACGTTGTACGGCTGATTCTGCTGGTACTTCGTCATCTAGTGCTGGCTGGTACAGGTTCTACAGCGGGCGACAAACACTGTTCCATTCATTTGTCCCGGCTGCGAAATGTTACAACGGACGCTGTTTATGTAAGATGTACTCGTCGTTGATGTTCACAAGTAAATACGTTTTCATGCAGTCAGTTGGTTAAATGTTAACGCTGTAACATAAAACCAGTCTGTGTCCGCCTGCCGGTTCTTGTTTGAGCTCTTATCCTCTCGTCACTTCACAAACTGGCCAGTAGTGTAATTGTGTTTCTGTGTGTGTGTGTGTGTGTGTGTGTGTGTGTGCAAAACCTGTATAGAAGGACATCATCTGTAGAATTTGGAGTGTCTTTTTATGAGACTGTTGATTTTTGCAGTTATTTGAAATCAGTTTCGACGACCTGTGTATTAGAGTGACTCATTTGTTTAATTTTTGGCGAATAAATTGTACGGTTATTTATTTCAGAAGGTGGAAATGGTATGTTGGCAGCGCAAAGTCAGCTTCAGAATGCTGCGTAGTCTAAAACTTATTTGCTCGTTAAGATATTTGGTAGTTTAAACGACTGGATTATCGACTGTAAGCTACTTCATATAAGCTTCAACATATGTATATATAGAGTGACTGATGAATGTTTTTTACCAAGTTGTTTCTTTAAGACGCTGAAAGAGTTTTTTACTACAGAACTCCAGAAAGAAACTCTGTGCGGTTTCAACAAGAAGGTGCAAATTGCCAAACAACCAATCCTGTTATAGTATAATTGCGGCGAAAATTTCCCAATAAGCTGATTTCAAGCAATTCAACATATGCTTGACTTCCCAAAAAGTCGCCTGACCTCACTGTGCCCGACCTTTTTCTTATGGGGTTATTGAAAACAATAAGTTTCCTAAACAAAGCAGCAAATTTGGATGATTTAAGCAATGCAATGTAATGATAATTGAGGCAATTCACGCTACATCCCTACAGGCGGTAATGAATAACGATGTTGATTATAAATCATTGAGGTCGTTTAATTTCTATTTGAAAAGTTGTTAAAAAACTTGATATAAATGTGTAATTTTTCAATTTGATAAAGAACAATAACTTGTGTGCATTAAGAAAAGAATTATTTTAGTTTTTTAATATCATCGCCCAAATCTTACTTGGTTAGGTGGCCATTTATTTAGCATGTCCATTATCGACTCCATATAAACTACGTGTACATTCCCTTTCGTCGCTCCAAGATTTGATAGCGCTTTAAAAGCTTGGTCATAGTTTCCTGAGCCATCCAAGGAGTTTATTTTTCATAAATGCACTCACGGTAATTGTCGTATTTTGATGCGCTTGATCACCTCTATGCAGATGTACTCTTCACGACTTTGACAACTTTCGTTTCTCTCTCGAATACTCCTAGAACTGGTTCATCATGTTTGAGTGATTACGTAGTCTTCGCAAATAATTAGAAATGTTTAATATTTCTGATTTAACAAAGGATATTTTAAGGTCCTTATGTAAATCAATATATGTAATATATATTTGTATATTTGTAAAAGGGTGCATTTGTCAAAAGTGATTTTGATTGGAATCTTTGAAGTATTTCGATATTAGAGTTGTTGGCTGTTCTCCAAAGCTCAATACCGTAAGTCCAAATAGGTTTGATAATAGCTTGAAGAAGCAACACTTTATTTTGCAGGGGCAGTTTTGATCTCGGCTCTAGCAGCCAGTGCGTTCGTCTGGTTTTATTGTGTAGTTTTTTTTTCTCTTTGCTGATATGTAGGAATTCCACGTAGGACGTCGGCCATTGTCATTCAAAAGCACCGGCGCACATTTTCCCTCCGTAATGTAAATGAAATGTAGCAATATTTTCCAGCGCTAACTATGATATTCCACTTTGTTAGCCATTGCTGTAGAAACATTTACGTAGAAACATCTTTTATTTAAATAAGACTAACAAAATTGTATAGAAAGGGGCTGGAAAAATATTTTTTAATTTGTATAGAAGCCCACTGTGTCAGACTTTGTCAAAGGCCTGTTGTATGTCTAAAAATGCAGCAGAACAATCATTTTATATTCCAAAGAATCTCTTATTGCCTTTACAATGCGATGACATTGTTCCAGTGTTCCATATTTATGGCGAAAGCCAAATTGGTGGTCAGAAATAATGCATTTGTCTTGGAGCAGTTTTTCAAATATTTTAGAAAAGATAGGCAGCAAGCTTATTGGTCTGTAGGACGATACAATAGTTTCAGGTATCATCGGTTTAGCAACCATGATTATTTCGGCACACTTCCATTGCGAAGGGAAATATTGAAGTCGCAAAATAGAATTAAATATCAATGTGAGAAACACTATTCCCTTAACAGGTAACGATTTAATCGCCTTAGCATCAATTTTGTCGAACCCTGTTGACTTGGTATTATTAAAAGCATTAATTTCAAGTTTAGTTTCATTAGGGGTAATGTGTTGAATTGGTCGTTCTAGTTGGCACGCAACATCCAAAAAATCTATAAAACGTATTCTCCAAAAACTCGGCAAAAGCCGTAGACTTTTTCTCATCGGAACAGCACCAAACTACATTGACATTTTTAATTGGAACATTACTTTTAAAGGCCGCTTGAGATATTTAGTGGCCCTGTGTAGATCGTGTTCCTTGTTTTTATTCTGCGGCCTTGGTTTGCTTAGATATTGACCTAAATTTGGTTTTTTTCTTTCTCTAAAACTTCTGAACATAGTTTAGTAGCAAGATTCCAGTTTGTTTTATCTAAATTTTCCTTAACCGTCTAGACTGTCTAATCATCCCCCTTGCTGTTGCCGAAGTTCGAACTTTAAGACCTAATTTTGATCATCCACGCAAATTGGTTTTGAGAAAAGTGCAGCTTCTTGTATAATTGAAGTGAGTGCTTCTACAGCATCATCTAGATCATCTGCTGTTGATATCTTGATGTTCAAATTTAAATTTGTTCGCTGTAGAGGTTTAGATTGGTGTTCCTGGTTACAGGTTTGACTTTTTTAGGCGCAAGATCTACGTTAACATTGCAGTTAATAAGAATTGGAGAGTGATCCGAACACAATCCATCATCATTTAAAATGTCAATTGACTGTCTGGATATTCCACCATTAACAGTAAAATCTATAAGATCCGGAATTTTATTAGGGTCTTGATATACCTCAATTTCGACGCGTATCTAAAGCTAAAATTTGTGATGTAGGAAGTCCGCATATTTGTATCATTTAAGTCACTTGTAAACGTATACAAGATGACTGATAAACGATCAACTATTTGTGGTTTAAACGAGACGTGCGATTTGTCGCCTCTAATGGTAGAATAACTGCGAAAATTCTCCGACAAGCTTTAAATTTTTTGTCTACTTGGTCTCAGGAAATTTTTCGTTCCTCTACAATAAGATGAGAGACAGTGTATTCACATAATGTCCAGACTTTCAGAATTTCAGAACCAAGTAAAAAAAAAATCGAACTAAATTTTAGTTCGTCTGTACCTTCTTTTATACTTACAATACCTATTTGTAACATATGGCGATAAATTTTCCTATTTTCAATAACGATTGTTTTAAGTATGAAATTGACTCAGTCGAAGTCATCCACTCTGAAATGTCGTTCGTTCACATTCAATTCTAGTTTCAACTAGAATTTTTTACAAATTTCCTCCATTTGATGACCAGCTTGTTCAATTTGAATACGCAAACTTGTATGCAGTACTAAAAACAGTGAGAAATTTCTATTTTAGTATCAAAGCATAGACTAATTTCAAGGAAAACGCAAACTTATTTTGGGTAAGGAGATACTTCGCTCCATATTGAGATAAACTTTACTAAATTTGAATTTCGAACGAAATTAAATTCGAAAATAGTTTCGATTTGTCTCAGTTTTTGGAACGCCCATCAAAAATATACAAAGTTTTTATTCTGATTTCAACAAGAAAATCAAAATTGTATTGAATTTTGTTTCTGTTTCATACACGAGACACGAAATAGGAAACCATTTTGATTCTGATTCAGTTTATGAAACCTTTTGCTTGTATTTTATTTAAAATTTGGTAATTTATAACATTTTTGAGTGGTTGTGAATAGTTCTGAGAAAATAAATTACTTAAAACTGTTTTTATTTATCCTTCGCAGTTTGTCACCGGGCGGTTTCAGTTTTGATTCAGACTAAGCAGAAAAAAATTCATAAAATTATATTTTCGTTTTATGTTCTCGAATCAAAATATCTATTTCATTATGCTTGTATTTCGATAGAGAAACACAATCAATGTAGTCTTCCAATTTCGTTTCAGGTATGAAACGAATGAATGTTTGAAGTGAGTCAGAGTTTGCATGGGAATCAGAAACAAAATTCTAATTTACTTTACGTTTACAATATGAAAAACGAAACGAAACTAAACTTTCATGAAGGTCCCTGGTTTTAACTGAAAATTAATTCACTTTTGCTACGATTTGACTGTAGTTTTCTTATAACAGTGCAGCAAAAAAAAGTGCATACAAAGAAGCAAATATTCATGACAACTTGTGATAGGGAATTGGCGATAAATTGCGTAATCATCAATGAAATTAACACAGGGTTGTCATAGGAGGGAAGCATTGTTTTATTGTGCCTTTTGCCTACATATTCATGAATAAAGTAGTAGTAGTAGTATTCAAATTTCCATTGTTTCGGAAAATAAAAAATTAAGTTTTTATTGTATTTGTATTTGTACTAAAAGTTAGTTTCTTAAAAAGCTGACGGCAGATGCCGACGGATTTGGTATTTTCTAAAAACCGGGTAAACGTGCAGTGAATTGTAAGGACATGTAATTCGTAGGGTCGAAGTTTATACACCCTCTGCCATGGACTGCAGTTCACGTTATGCTATGCTATGTATGTATATGTTTCATTTAGTCTCTGAGTATCATAAAAAAGAAGGATAAATAAAAGCCTTAAAATTATCTTCTTTAAGCCGACTATCAAAAATTACATCTCCGGATCATATTATGTCCTTTAAAAAATGGTTTTTGGGGTACTTCATTGGAACACGCTTTTCTTTAATTGTTAGGAATCACAAAATGAAAATTTAACCAATTTTTCACTACGACGGTTTTGGAAGTGGTTCAAAATTGATTCGTTAGAAGTTGTAAATATGCATGGATTGCATCTAAAGAAATGGTGAAAATGTGATTCTTTTTGAAAGACTTTCAACTTTTTTTTTCGTGGAGGTTGTAGTAGAATAAGAGAACCGAAAATCGTCAGTGTTTTTTTTTTTTTTTTTTTGTGTGAAATTTTACCAGAATTATTTATCGATGGTGTCATGCATGCATGCAGAAAATAGCATGTGAGATAGTTCCTGAGTTCACATTACAGTGGCATGAAGGTAAATTTTATAATGAAAAATATTATTAAGATATATATTTGAATTTAATGCACAACAAATTTATAATATCCAAGTTTAGTTTTGATGCAGGAGATACTCATTCCCGATAAAAGGTTCCTTATTTGTAACGAGTGAGGATGGCTCTCAAAAGTTAAGCTACGAGCTCTTGAAAATAAAGTTCCAAAGACTTAAGAATGGCTGGGGGAATGACGAAGTCTCATGTTTAGTAGAAGGCCTTCCAAGGCAAGAATTCCGCTACTGGGTTGTTGCTGATTAACATGCAAATGATGCGCAACACCAGGAAAAATTTAAGGGTAATGCACGAAAAAACGCCTTACAAAATCTATATCCGTTAATGGGTGTTTGTCGTTGTTAACGATTATAAATTTTCAATTGTATGGTAGGCGAAGAGAAAACACTAACTAGCTAACAAATAGTATGGGACGTCATAAAAACTAATTGGAGTGCCAATTTCATATATGTAGAGTGTCCTACTTAATTCGTTTCCATACTTTTTTAATTACAATACATAAATTTTAACCTGACCGTTTCTTAGCTGGTTAGATGGACAACCAATTCGGAAGAATTTATGTCTCACTGTCGGTATAAACAATCAGCATTTTGACCATTTCATGTCTAAAATAAAAAGGATAGGCAGAAGAACTACAAGCTTACAAACGCTATACTGTATCGTATAAAAAATCATCTATTGCAAATGTTTTATTATAAGCAGACCGAATAAGTGTTATTTGATCCTTGTCCCCCTCCGCAGCAAAGTGCTGCAGTTTATAACAACGACCATCACTCACTATCGTCTACGTCTACCGATTGTTAGGTATGCCGTCTCTTGATCTTCCTTGCTTTCTATGCTCGTTTCATCTTAATTTATTCCTCCGCCAACTAATATAAATATCACACCAATGACTTTAAATCTTCTTTGCACTTCCATTCTTTATTTCTTGTTTGCCTTTCTGAACAAGTATCCCTCCGAACCCGCACTTCCCCGCTCAAATCCGTCATGCCCAGAAAGGACTATTTATATTTTATTTTTATAATTTAACTTAGCAATTTCCACTGATTACTACAAAAAAGCTTTATATAAAGTGCCAAATACACAAAAGCGTGCATAGTTATGCATCTACATATACCTACAAACATACATACGTACATACATACAAACACAACAGTCGTCTGTCTGAAGGGTAGCCAGTAATACAGGAAGTCGGGTAGGCAACAACGAACAAACACTCATCCTCAACCTCTGTCTCGCCCAGCGAAAGCCAAAGAGATAGCGCTCATCTAAGTTTTGGGCACTTTTTAGGTTTGCACTCGGCGGGGTACACCCTGAGCAGGCAGGCGGCATCAGCATATCTTGGGTTAGAGCGGACAGGACAGGAGTGCATGGACTATTGAAAACCTACTAAACCATTTTAAGCTTCATGCTGCCGATGCCACTACAACATTGTCAAACGTACGACAACAATGCAGTGAGCATAAGAAATGAAGCCAAAGTAATACCCTCCATTACAGCTGGCAGGCCTAATGCCCCGACATCCTAAGCAGTGTTGCCAGAAGCCGGCAGAGAAATATTGCTAAATGACAAAAAAAAAAAAAAAACAAAAAACAAAACAAAACTGTCCAGAGTACAGAAAGGTTTTGCTAAGAAAGCAAAATAAATATGCGGAATTTTGAAAACCAAAGCAAAAATTAAATATATATTAAATCCCATTTCAGCATTAAAGTGCTACTCTGGCAAAGAAAACGATCTTAAGATTTAGAATAACTAAAAAGCTTTAAACCATCATAATGTAGGGTGAGCGGTAAATGTTGTTACATTAAAGAACTCAAATAACTTTTTCTAACTTATACAAATTAAATATTTGTTGTTTATTCATTTGAAATATATAATATTTGTAATATTTGTATTATTTTTAAAACTAATTGAATTTAAATGACCTTCACAGTCGGTGATGTTGTTCAATATTGGTTGAATGTTGTCGCTACTAGTTCTTCATATGTCATTCGAACGCATCTGAATTTATTGCTTTTGTTTTGCTAACTTCGTTGTTGCAATAAATCGAAAAGAAAGAAAACATCACGTACAGGGTTGCCCATATTCGACGGACCCATCTGGCAACGCCATAACTTTTGACAGAGATGTCAGATCGCTTAATGACATACCGCGTTTGAAGCGTCAGTCCAAGCAGATTTTTACCATGGAACAATACACGCCACGCGAGCGCTCTGAAATAGTTGAAATTTACATTCAACAGAAGAAGTCAATTGTGAAAACTCAACGTGCTTTTAAAATATTAAAAAATGTGAGAAGTGCGCCTTCTAAGAACACCATTAAGCGTTTATACGAAAAATTTTCGACTGGTGAGGCTCTTTCTAATCCGAAGAGGCCAAATAAAAGTCGACCAAGGCGATCGGCCGAGAATATCGCTGCCGTACGAGCCAGTGTTGAGAGGTCCCCAAGAACATCCCAAAAACGCCGTTCTCAGCAGTTGGGCATGGCTCGGTCCACTTTACAACGGATTGTTCGCGTTGATTTGCATTTGTTCCCGTACAAAATTCAATTGACGCAAAGATTGTTGCCTGCGGACAAGCCTCGTCGATTGGAATGGGCCCAACGAGTCATCGAAATGGCCGATGATGACGTGCAATTTTGGAACAAAATTATCATGTCCGATGAAGCCCATTTCACATTGAATGGGACCGTAAATAAGCAAAATTGCCGCATTTACGCCACTGAAAGTCCTCAGGAGATTCAAGAATTGCCTCTTCATGACGTAAAAGTCACAGTTTGGTGCGGCGTTAGTGCGAAAACGGTCATTGGGCCGTTTTTCTTCCAAAACGAAAATGGCCATGCTGTTACCATCAACCAGGAGCGTTATCGCGACATGATGACCAATTTTGTGATGCCAATTATTCGTCGAAAGCGTATGAGGCAGTTCTGGTTTCAACAAGACGGCGCTCCACTGCACACAAGTCGCATAACAATCGATTTTCTGAAGAATTTATTTCCGGGCCGTTTGATGTCGAAAAGTGGTGATTTGGACTGGCCACCGCGTTCGCCCGATTTGACGCCCGCTGACTTCTTCTTGTGGGGACATTTGAAGTCAAAGGTTTACGTTAACAAGCCAAGGACCGTAGAAGAGCTCAAGGACAACATTCGTGAAGAAATAGCCGCTATTTCGGCCGAATTGTTGGCGAAAACGATGGAAAATGCTGCAAAAAGGGCACAATACGCCATCAACGCCAGAGGCGGCCATTTGAGAGATATCATATTCAAAAATTGATGTAAACAAATCTACTTGGAACAAATTAAATGAATAAGATTGCCAACCGCCAAATTTTTATTTTTTTCTTTGATTTTTTTTTAAAAAACATGGGTCCGTCGAATATGGGCAACCCTGTACAACATCAGATGTCAGGACAATGGAATGGGGACTTTCATGAAGATAAGTTGTATTTGAATATGGCCACTGGCCACTGTGGCCGAATCAAAGATTTCCTCCGAATCAGCACGTCAGTTAATTGCTTTTGAAGAGCAATTTCAGCATTTGCTATACCCAAATTTTTAGAATATTTTCAAAATCTCGCAAATTGGATTCTTCGACTTCAGACCAAATTTTTATATTTATCTTACTGTGGCCAGTTAAAGGATTCCCTGCCAACCAAATGTATTGCAGATGATAGATCTTGTGGGTACATTTCCAAAATTTCATATCCCCACATTTGAAAAACATTTAAGAAACCAACAATTGTAATTTTAAAGTTGTATACGAAAATTGACTTTGAACTATTGCTGTTATATAAAGGATTCCATTTAAACCAGATGTTGTATATCGATTAAAGGTCATTGAGGTGTAGTTTTAGAACTTGCTACCTCCAGATTTTAGAGCAAGTTTGGAATCTCGCAAAATGGAAAATTCTATTTTATATCAATTTCTTATATTTGGCCTCTTTGTTAACCAAACATATTGCTTTTGTATCTTTTGGGATGCACTTTCCCAACTTAATGTCTCCATATTTCAGAACAAATTTCGAATGTCGAAATTTTAATTTTAAGGCTGTATTCGAAGATTGGTTTTCCTCCATGGTGGACAAGTAAAGTATTCCCATCCGGTCATAAGCACATCAGTTAAAAGACTTTGAGGAGTAATTTCCGAATTTGCTATCCCCAGATTTCAAAACAATTTCAGATCTTTTGGGAAATTAGATTATTTTACTTTAGACAAATTATTCATATTCTCTGTAGTCAAATAAATAATTATCTGTCAACCAAATATACTGCAAATGAGAGCTCGTGAGGTGCAATCTCGGAGTATGGGGATATATTTCAGAATAATTTTAGAATTCCGAAATTTTGATTTTAACATAGTATTCGAAAAGTGAAACTTGGCTCAATGTAGATAAACGAAATATTTCCTTCAAACCAGGTGTTCATCAGTTAAAAGTCTTTGAAAGGAAATTTCAGAGTTTGCTGTCCCCAGATTTTAGAACAATTTCAGAGCCTCGCAAATTGTAATCTACCACTTTAGACCAATTATTAGTATTTGATCCACTGTGACCCAATAAAAGATTCTGTGTCAATGAATTATACAGCACTAAACTTTTTAGAAAGCATTCTCCGATTTTATTACCTTCTATCCTTATATTTCAGAACAATTTTGGAATGAATTATAATTTTTCCGAAAATTAGTTTTGGCCCACAATGATCAAATAAAGGAACTCATTCTAATCAAATACAAATCGCAACGGTTGAGGGGTAATTACAGAAGTTGCTATTTCCAGATTTCTGAACAATTTCAGAATCTAGCAAATGTTACAAATGGAGGATCCTCTGCCCAGCAGTAGCTCCTGAGCTGCACTTTCCGAATTTCGTATCCTCAAATTCGGGAACATTTTTAGTATCCCCCAATTTCAATTTTAAATTAGAAAATTGATTTTGATCCACAAAACATTACACTTTGCGAAGCTGTTAGATTTGATGCATTTACACCAATATTGCCATATCTCAAAATATAAGGTGGCAATCCTCGCATCAGACCGCGTAACTAAAGCATATAATTATGTGCAAATGGGGGATTTGAAGGCAGTTATGCTGTATTCAGTTCAATGATTTCTCCGATTAACGAGGCAGGATAAACAAGCGGACACGCGCAAGGTTTAATAGGTGCCAGCTGGAATCCTAAGCACCAACTCTACTGATCGCGGTCCACAGAATCGTAGAGGGAAAGGCACCCTCAGATAAGCGGTATTATCAAAAACGTCTTCTTCCATACGTAATGTATCGATTTGTCTTATTTTTCCCAGCGGAAAACGTATTTTTATATTTACTCAATAACCTCGCCCACAATTAGTGCGGTTCCTACAAATCTATATAAGGTGAGAGTGGATTATTGTTTCCGATATCTATCAAATATCATGTATAAAATATTATAGTACTTTTAATTAGCTAATAGATGTTGAAAATATTTGAAAATTCTGAAAAATTGTTGATTTCAGAAAGATGGAAAAAGAAAGACATTTTTGATGATGGATTTAAGCGCAAGCTTTCTCCTACGTTAGCAGTTCGGCCTAATTGTGACACTTGAGAACCATAGCGTCACCGGTCATGTATTGACTTGTCACCAAACAAATGGACGTGCCAAGAGCGACTTCTTCTCGAACATTACATATTGACTTTGCCCATTTTGCGGGGCAAATTCGTACTTGTTTAGTATTTTTCAATAGTCACGTCCACAATTATTGCTGTCTCTTTACAAGCTGCGATAGGCCTTTTGAATATTTGTATAATATCTCCATATGTAGGCTTCGATTAATGACTAAATGAAAATGACTTTTATTTCAAAACAGGATTCAGTTCTTGGGAAAGTTTTTCATAATGGACCAATTTCACCCATTTTGGAGGTGGTCTCCTTTGTTATATGGATAAGTTTTTTCGCCACTGGCCAGGTTTTGCCCAAATGGAAATTAAACCTGCCTGTGAATATCACACCAAACTTCTGTCTCCTATATCACGCGGTACAATCTATATAACGCTTTCAACAGACACGGGTAAGGAACGACATAGATTTTAGCGATAATCGGGAACAAATTGATGTTTTTGTTACAAATTAAATGACAAAATATACCCCCTTCTGTGCTGGCGCGTATAAAAAGAGTCAAAACTGTTTAAAAAAAATTGCGACTTTTTTAAAAATGTTAAAAACAAACTTCTAGCGTAATTTCCAAAAAAAGTGCTGGCAACATTGGCCTCGGCATCCAAAGGCCAATGGTGGTGTGAGAAAGAGAAAGAGGCAGTAGCCTGGAAAGCTCAAACGGAAAGAGTGCTCAATATATCAAATTGTGGCAGATGGAAGCAAAATGCCGGTTTTTTTTTCTTGAAAGGTTGTGTGAGAATTCCAAAAGCGTTGGTGCTTAGCAGAATCAGCTGTTCTGAATTACTTAACAGCTGGGGAAAGGCAAGAGAGAGTTAGAAATAGAGAGAGGCTGACAAAGAGAGCGAGAACTATATGCAGACGCGCAGAGCCAAACAGCTGATGTGTTGGCGCCGCCATTTGCAGTTCTCTTTCACTTTCAACCTGCAGTAATGCTGCACAGAGCAAAAGCTTCTCATTCTCTTGTAGCCCATAAAGGAGTACTGCACAACTACAGCTGTTTTGTCGTAAGCCGTAAGTGCATACCGGATACCGGCTCGCTCCCCGCAAAATGTTGCCGACTAGAAGTTAACAGTAATGGCAGTTTTCTGGTGTACAGCTGTTCACGAACGACGTATTTGTTCGTGTGCAAGTGCCTGTGCCTGAGCAAAGGACTGTGGGCATACACACACACATGTTGCAGGGTTTCTGAGCCTGCGCTTTGGATAACATTTCGTTTTGCATTTCTGTTTATGTAACCTTCAAAATGGCAGCTGTTTCGTTAGTTTTGCCCTTTTCGACAATTAACAGTAAGCTGTTAGCAAGGTGATAACAGAGCTCGCTCCATCTCCCTCTAATGCACTTGGCCAGGGAAGTGATGCGCTACAACCCAACAAGCCTCCCCGCTTGCAGCTTCAAAGTAAATACAATACAGTTTCCATAGTGTTTGCCAAAGCTGCCGTTAACTGCTAACTGTTAAAACAGCGCCGTCGTCGATGGACAATAAAAAAAACAGACCTGCACAGCAACAGCCCCACTGACAGTGTTGACCGGCAGACACGCCGACTGCTTAGCAGCTGATACCGTGAAATGGGTCCCTAAACGTTCTGTTAACTTTCGAGCAGTAGTCAGTGTGCACCGAGCCTTCATTGTCAGCCTAACGTGGACAATGTTGTCATTAGCTTCCGAGAAAGCGAAGCGTGCGGTCGTGCCATTAGAAAGCAGGATAACACTCTTCAATCAAATAAAATTCAATTTTTGTTTCTTCTGAGAAACTCGTGTGTGTGTAGTGCGGTGTAGATTTAATAAAATTGTAATAGAGCATTAAATTTTACAACTAAACTTTAAATCTAAATCTAGAGAATAAAAACCAAAAATAAATCTAATTTAAGTAGAGTGACTCGGCTATACCCAAAGTCATTGCAAAAATAAGAAAAAAGAAGAAAAGAAAAACAGGTATATAAGTGTATTTAATGTCATATCAACACGGATGTTTTCAGGAGGCTACAACATGTTTTTAGCGCGGAAAATGCGGGCGATTCAATCACTTTCTCTTATAACATTGAAGGGTTTATCTGCCGGAAGTGTTAGCGGTAATAAATTCCTTTGACCATTCTAGGAGTTCACTCATGTCATTCTCTCGCAGTTTAGATAATTTAGTCCATAAATATAAATGTGTGTTTAAACTGGCCTTAAGGTTCTCCATTTTCTGCCCTTCAATCAGCGGAATACGAAATGCCTGGTGGTTGGATGCTTTAAATGACAGTAGCGATTGTGCATTCAGTTTTCTGCCTGTGTAGTGACAGATTTAATTGGTTTCCACATAATGTACTTTAAACACTGCATGCAGTCCCTGATTGAGAGCCTGGAACAAGTTATTTGCCTTTGAACTTTGGTGTTTGATAACGCCTGTATGTAGCGAAACAATAAATCCGACAATACATCTGACATTTAGTGTGCGACTGCTATATAATTTGAGGCATTTTTTAAATTCTCCATTTTGTTCACATTTTGGTGAAGACGCTGGTGTTCCGCCAAATGTTGCAATAATTGGCGATAGTGTTAGCTAATAAATGAAATAAATGATTTCAATTGGTTTATTCAATCTGTTGTTACCGGCAACGTTATATTTCACACACAATCGAATTTACCAAGTTGTTCGATTTTGCTGTAAACTTAAAAATATTTCCTAGCCAAATTTGCTAATCATACCAATATACATTCTGTCGAAAAATTGCCGGGACTTGGTCAATAAAACACAAAATATTTACTATTCTTTTAAATTTATTGTATAGCCTTCAAAGTTGATCGCTTCCGAAATAATGCATTTATGTGCAATCACGAAAGCATTTTTCAAACACATTTTCTAGAAAAGACTTCAGTTCTTGCCCAGAGTTTTCTCTTACATCTTCTATCGACTGGAATCGGTAGCCTTGAGTTGAATTCGGTGATTGTTTGATGACATTTGTTGAGTTTTTTTTTTTGCTAGAAATTCTTTCAGAATGAAAATCTTGTTAGATGGTGTATTTTCGTGTGGCAAAGTGCAGGAATTTTATTTAAAAAAATCTGTTGTTTTTTTGACAGAGTCCAGATTATATCCTTTTTTTACCGTCTGACCTGGAAAGAATTCTCTAGTGTACAACACTTGATAATCGAAGAAAACGGCCAACTTTATTTGAACTTTTAACCGATTTGAACGAGTTGAAACGGTTTCGTCCCGTTTGGAAGTCGTAGTTTCGGAGCTTGTGAGATGGTACGTTATTGTGATGCAAAATCCATGTGTTTTTCACAAATTTCTCATTTTTTTACGAATTTTGTTTCTCAAAAGCCACATAATGCACAGATAGTGTTCCTTATTTACTTTCTGACCTTCTTACAAGAATTCCCAGTGCATGATTACCAAAGAAAACAGTCAACATTACCCCCAATTTTGTCATTTTTGTTCGGTTTTGGCTTAGTAGGAAGGTGATATTTCGAAATATGTGGGATAGTGTGTTATAGTAGTGCGAAATCAATGAGTTTGTTTTCAAGAAATTGGTGTCTTTTTCGACGAGTTTTTTCTCTCAAATAACTCCTCGATAATATCCTTTGTTTATTGTTTAACCTTCCGAGAAGAATTTCTAGTGCCAAACACCGCGATAATCGACAAAAACAATTAGCAGCAATTGGAATGCATTATTCCGAAGCTTTTCGACTGATTGGCATGTCAAACTCATAAACCTATGTCTGATCTACAGTTCTTATACGTTTTATGAATGTGGGGTTCGAATTGACCTGTAGCAGAGACCTTTACGCGATTGCATTTTTAAGGAAAATTCAAGTTTTTCGGTATGGCAAGGCATTTCATACCCAAATAAAATGGTACAAATTGACTTATGAGATACAGAAAGTTCTGTGGCCATCTCTTTGAAACTTGAGTGACGATTTTCAGACACCATTTCCTTCTCCATATAGTTATTAACTCCAGTTGAGAATGTTGGTGGTCTACCGAAGCGAGGCAAATCTTCTACCACATCTCAACCACTTTTGAATTCTCTGTACCACTCATAGGCATGATAATGTTTGATAAAGTCGATACACCATAAGACTTGTATACAATTTTCAGCGATTCGTTACAGGAAATTTTATTTGCGATACAAAATTTGATTCAAAACTTTTTGTTCGATATTTTTATTCACGCAAAATATACTTGAGGTGAACTGAATAAAGCATGGACTGCAAACAAACTAAATGATGAATTCTTCGCCACTATAAATGGCAGTTGTGCCAATTTGGGGTCAAAAAGAAATTTGATTAATCCTTTTTTAAATGATCAATCCCCAGTACATTTGTGAAAGATCTTCATAGGTGAATTCGCTTCTCATAAGTTGTCCCGTTTTTAGTTCAACCGAAATGTGTATTCTGGTTTAAAGATGGCCAATTTAACTAGATTGAACCTATTGAAGTCAGCATGATGGCCACATTTACACGATTTTTGCTATTTAATCTATAGCAGTTAACTAGCAACATCTGGCCACATATTAAATAATCCCCCATTAATATTTTTACTTGAAGAAACGCGATTGCAAAATTATTAAAAATATGCTTTAGAATATTTATGGGGAAAAAGTGGATGATTTTGAGATATTCTGATTGTAAGGAAATATTGTTATTTCACAAATCCTTGCTTGTATGGGACCATCATAGCTCTTAAGCATTCCAATGCTTCCAACCTCTCAAACGGTGCTAAAGTCAAACAAATGTATCAACAACTTTCAATATAAATTGTAAATTCTCAATCAATGTGCACAAAAATTATAACTTCAATTACCAATCCAAATGCGATTGGGTGGTCTTACTATACTCCACAAAAATTATAATGCTTTGAAGAACGTGTAAACCGAAAATTATTAATAGCGGTAATTGTGGGGTTGAAAAGCTCAATTTATGTGTCGACATTTTGTTTGTTTTATAGGCCTGCTTGTGAATTAAATGCCAGAAAGATATAAAAAGATTTAACTTTATTAGTTCAATTTAACAGTACCTCCTCGTTCGCTCGCCATCTTCTGTTTTCAGTATTATTCGGTATTATTTTTTGTATGGAATAACAAGTTCTATCTGTGGTGCAAATTTCTATTACTTCTGGGCAACTAAATTCCAACCTCGTTTTGTCTCACATCAGACAAAAAAAAAAGTCGTTCCTGAAAAAAAAAATTCAAAATTTTCTCAAATATAGTTCAAGTCATGTGTTCAATACATATGTTCAATACATATGTTCTATTCGTATGACACAATTGCAAGTGATGTTTAATAAAATGTTTTGTGTCATAATCGAAAGTTTACCAAGCACCTAATAGTGAGACTTCGTTACATATTGACTGCCTGCATAAGCTGACCATTAAATGCTAGGAACGAGAGTACTCATTTTAAGTAGGTTTGACTGTGTATCTTAAATTTAATAATGTCTTCTTACCCGTCGTCTTGTACATCAACAACATACGCAAACTAATAAATCTGAAGTTTTCAAACCCCACGATTCCGGAAATATAGTCCGGTTGCGAAAAACACATATAATTTCTAAAGGGTGGCGCATAAGCGACGTTAAAGGCGACTATATTGAATACGTTCTTGTGCATCATTTCATTTTAACTCGTGCACAAATTGCATCTTTTACGGGAAAAGATGTAACATATGTAAAATTCCGCCTAGACATCTCTAACTGCTGAGAACGTCGCCTGGTGGAAGTTTCGGGGTTTTCCTCCATAATTGCTTGCACTCGGGCAATGGTCTCTTCATTTCGAACGAGGTCTTCCAGCACGCGGAAGATTACAGACAACCCCTTGTTGCCCAAAACGCTGAACCAACCGGTAAATTGTTGGAGCGCTAGGAGCATTTCGGAACATGAAAGAAATTTCGATATGATCTGAATAATCGAATGCTGACTTTCAAAGTAAAATTGAACAACTTTGATTATCTGTTCTGTGCTGAGCCTTTTCATTATAAATTTTCCAAGTATTATTTAATTCCGTAAAGAGACGATAAAAAAGAATTGAACAAAAAATGTACATATTCACTGATCAAATCTTAGCGTTACTTGTGAGCCACTTGTATGCGGTTTTTTTTTTGTTTCACGTTAAATAAAAAAATCAATTCTTGAATGGTTTTTTCCCAAAATTTCACAAATTTGTGAATATTGTTCAAATGATGTATATACGAGGCCGGTTCTAAAACCAAACGTCCTGACGTATAGATGGTGTCCGTTGTTTGAAAAAATTTATTTTGGTGAAAAGTGAGCATATATTTTAAGTTTTGCGACGCCACGTTTTTTTTTTTTCTTTTTTTTTTATTGAATCTTCAAAATTTTTGAACTAACAATAAGTTATCAAATCTTAAATCTAAATAAAATTAAATAAGCCCTATCAACATCAGACTTAAACTTAGGTTTAATATTTATTATTTAATTACCTCAGCAACCATAATAAGTAGTTATATTACAATTATAACTATAAAAATATAAAATATAAAAATATTACTTATAGGCCTGTGGATTATTTATTTTAAAATTATAAAATGTTACTTGTGGACCTGTTGATTAAAGCAGCAGTATCCGTCTTTTTTAAACGAATGTGGCCAGGATGATTTAAAATATTGCGTGCAAGACGATTTGGGTGTGACTCAAGTTTTGTTAGATATTTGCCTGCGTGTTTACTGATTTCCGAGGTCACAAGATGCATATTTAAGTCACGATGTATATTTGCGTTTTTAATGTTCCACGGAGCCGATGTAACCATTCTCAAAATTTTGTTCTGTTGCCGTTGAATTTTTTCTACGTTCGAAACTGAGGCAGTGCCCCATAGCTGCATTCCATAGCACCAAATTGGCTTTAAAAGCGACTTGTAAATTAGGAGTTTACAATCTAAGCTGAGGGTTGAGTTTCTGCCGATCAACCAGTGTGTGTGTGCGACGCCACGTTGTTAAGTATTTTTATTTGAGCCATCAAATGTAAACGATCTCAGTAAATTTGTAAACATGGAAAAAATTGGTCAATATTTCCATTTGAAAGGTCTCAGTCAAACCAATATTAAAGAAGAGCTGTCGTTTACGATTGTAAAATATTAAGTAGCAGAGTTTAAACGAGGCCGTACAAGCTGCCAAAACCAACACCGAAGTGGTCGACCAATTGAGGTGTCCACTAAACAGACGGTACAGAAAATTCACAAAATGCGATGGCCAAAAAGAATGAATTTAGGTTCGAATTGCTTCATCACGCACCTTATTCGCCAGATTTTGCTTCCTCGGTACATTTTCTATTTCCAAATTTGTAAAAATGACTCAGTGGTAAAAGATTTGCAAAAAATGAAGAGGTGAAGTCTGTGGTTGATGGCTATTTTAAGGAGTTTAACAGTTTTTGCTATAAACAGGGTGTAGAAGCTATTGAATATCGCTGGAAAAAGTGTATCGAACTAAAAGGAGATTATGTTGAAAAGTAAAGAACATTTTTTCCAATTTTTATGTGTCCACTTTGTTAGGTCGGCTAGTTTTTGGGCCGTCCTCGTATGTTCACATTAATTGAATTAATTATAAGTGCTGCATTATTGAACATTTTGTGTCATAATCGAATAACTAAACACCAATAAGAGTAACCTCCTCACATGTTAACCATCTAAACAAGTTGACCATTAAAGGCTTGAAGTTAAGGTAGTGACCACTATACGTTTGTCTGTGTAAGTTAAATATGACTGTGCCTCCCAAACAGCCGTCTTCAGTTTTCAGATTTTGCATACCAAGTCTGAATTATTCAGCATAAACATACTAAAATAAAAAATAATAATAAATGAACAATTCGGAAAGTGTAAGACAGTTGCAAAAAATATATATGTTGAGAATTACAGTTGATTATGGTGCAAATTTGAATCAAATCTGGGCTATTAAATTTCACCACTATTTTGCTTTCCGTTAAACCGAAAAAGGCAGTGCTGAAAAAAGTTTTGTATCCGTTCCAAAAAAGAAGAAATTATTGTTTTCCCGATAACTTGAAAATTTCTAAAATATTGTTAAAATCATACATTCGATGTAAGAGTTCAATTCATATGTCTCAATTGCGAGTGAAGAGAAGAATAGTTAGAGAATGTGCCTCTTTTTGTTTATCGCTAAACAAAAATGGAACCAAAAAGTGAAACTTCATTAGAACTGCATAACCTAATCACTGAATGTCCAAAACTTGGCTGGTGAATAAAATAACAGGTTTGGCTTAATACTCGTATGTTAAATGTGTTATGTTAAACTTTAAAATGAGTCTCCCCACCTGCCTATCTTGGTCTAAACCAAAAGCGTATGATTTGTGGATACTGCTCATATATTGCCCAGTCATTGCCTGTTGTATTTATAGTGTATACTCGTATGGGAAGAAGGAGGAGTAGCAGTAAATTTGCTCAAGATGGTTGGTCATTGTGGCACTGACACCGGCATTAGATGTCGCGAATGCCTGGTGACCATTTAACTTGTTGAGATGCTAAAAAAAGCAATGAACTTAAAGTCAAATAAAGTACTTTAGTTTACGTATGACAAATTGGTATTTATATCACGTGAACTTTTTTGATTGCCTCTAAAGGCAGAATGATCTGCGAAGGCTAGTGCTGGCAGTGGTGTGTAAAGGATATATAAGTCAGAACAAACATTCCGAATATCTCTATATTCAGAATTGTAGTACACATTAACATGGTAAAGACTAATATGTGGACATCATAATAGTGTGCTGCCGTATACGTCATTTTATTGGCGAATTGAGTTAGGAACTGGCTAGTAAAGTTTGGGCAAAATTGAGTTTGTCTGTATCATTGTCCTTATTTAAGAGCATACATATTGTCAGTACCCTTTTTCAAATTCCATGTAGTACAAAACCTATAGCAATTTTTCGAAACAGCGATCTAAAAAGTTGAGTAATGTTTTTAAATGTCCATTAATATATACATACATAAAATAAATATGTGAGTTAAATAAATGAAATGAAAATTAAATATTGAATATTAACTGAATATTTTGCGTTTTTATTGGTTATGTCTGTAAGACGCGTGTTGCTGTCTAAGTGCGATTTAAAAGCTTCGTATTTTTCTCAAAAAATATTAAAAAATTTTGCATAAATTTCGATTTTTTTTGAAAACCAAATAAACTCAATCAAGCCATAATTTCCGAAATTTCATCTCATTTCTTGTACAAGAGAGTGTAATTTAATAACGGCGTACATATTTCCGTAATCCGTTTCTAGATATCTCATAGCAAATCTGAATCGTCCGGCGTTAACCTACGAAAACAAATGACTTGAAACATTTAAAACCGTTTAATTCGGGAAGTACTATTCGGTTGCAAATTCTATCTATGATGCGTGATCTAATCTAAATAATCAAATCTGAGCAATTAAATTTCAGCATAATTTTTCTTTATGTCATAAAAAAACTATTCTATATGGGACACAGAGTAAAAAGAAACAGTTTTTTTATTCCCCAAAGTTTTTAAAGAGATCTGAAATAGTATTCAAATCCATATATTCAATATAATCCTATACGAATACATTCAAATCATATGTATCAAATGCATTACTGTCTGTACATATACGTAACAACAAAATACAGGGTCATCAATTTAGTAGTTTCAAAATAGCCGATCTGGCAAGGTTGTCAGCTGTTAAATGCCTGTCATCTGAATTGTTATTTATTTAGGGAAAGGTTGGCCATTTATGAATATGCATCGTTTAATAACCGAATAACGCGTGAAAACAGTTAAAAGTTACTACAAAAGTGGTGATTCAAACGTGGGCATTTTCGCCCATAAAAGGGGTGATTAGAGTCGTCATAACTATTACCTACTGTGCAAGAAATTGGCAAGATTATAAAGAAAAGTAAAGAGACTGGAAGCGTTGCAGATGTGGTCAGGCCTGTGCATCATCGCAATGTGCACACAGCCAAAAATATAGCTTGTGTTAATGAAAGTGTTGCGGATAATCCGAATTTCAATTCAGAGCACTTCGGCTATATAGGTATAATAACCGACCTTGTTTTTGGTCTGCAAATGAAGATTATGAACTGGATGAAAAATTTCAACAAGACCGTGTCACGAGCCACACAACACAACCGATATCTGCTTTGTTGCATGAAAAGGTTTTCAAAAAGCGTAATTTCACGTTTTGGCCCCGTCAATTGGCCACCTAGATCGTGCGATTTGACGCCGTTAGACTTCTTTTGTGTGGAAACGTCAAAGACCGTGTTTACGCCGATAATCCCCAAACCTTGGAGTATTCAAAAACCAACATTCGTCAAGGTATCGCCAAGATACAGAACGAAATGTATGAAAAAGTGATCAAAAATTACCTCAAAAGAATCCACAGCTGCAACCAATCCACAGGCGGTCAATTAAATGGCATTACATTTCAGACATAAGCAAGGTCCGAGTATTATAATAAAACAAAAGTTTCACCGAAATAGCTTTAGCCATAGCTTTATGTGTGCTTTGTTTAAATTTACTTTTGCAACCGAAAACTGGATAACCCGATGCTTTCCTTATACCGCTTATAGACCAAGGAACTGTCCAACGGATTTTGTTATAATTTTTAATGTGTTTTCTGCATAGTTTATAGAAGATTGTAAGCGCATTGATCGATTTTGATAAAATTTTAAAAAATCTATTCCTTATTATGCGTATTAGTTTCTAAACACAGTTTGCTTTATTTGCGGTAGGCGGCCAAATACATTTATCTGTATGTGGGAGTGCAAGTTATGGTGTTTTTACCGATAATTTTGATTGTATTTCAGTTAACATTTTGTGAAACTGTGGTCAAACAAGAAAAGCTGGAAAAGTTGGGAATTGATGAGACAAATTATTAATATGCTGCTACCATAGTATTGCTTCGCCTCGTATGATTTTATTGCTTCAGTTAAATTAGGTATTGAATATATTCTGTTTTGTGAAATCCCTTTCTCGCATACCAAACGCGAGTTACCTGGCATAAGTATTTAAAAGTTAGCAAACTCGAACTTGCAAAAATATGTATTTTCTTGTAAGCTGACTGAATGTGAGAAGGCCTCTTAAATTCCACCCATAAGATGTAAGATACTTTTTTCGTTTCCCCCAGTTTAATCGGGAATGGGGCGTCTTCACTTAGTCATTAAAAATCCGTTCTTTAAACAATGGATAACGTTGGGTTTTGTGTTTTGTTTATTGAATGAATTCGTTTTTGTATCAATAAAAATATCGGGGCAAAAAGTGCTATATTTTCTACCAGAAACCTTGTGATTCAACATTTCTTATGTTGCACCCCATTTTTTCTCGATTTAAGTCTCGATTCATATAAAGTAACTAATTGCCTGAATTGAAGCGTATTTCGTCCAATGATAATTTCTGATATAGCGTATTTTGGACACAATTTTCGATTTAAAACTGATCCGATTCGGAACTACCCAGCAAAAGAAGGCTTGTTGGATATATTTGGCTTTGGTATGATATCTCTATTTCTCTTTCTCGATATTACATACCCAACGTGAACTATGAAAAAGTTAAATTTATAAAATTTAAATTTGCAAAAATGTACATTTTCTTTTAAGCTCACTGAATGTGAAGAGCCTTCTTATATTCCACTCATGAGATGCAAGAGAATTTTTTCGTTTTTTCTGTTTAAAGATCGCCTTAACTCAGTCATTAAAAATCCGTTCTTCACATAATGCATAACGTTGGGCTTTGTGTTTTATTTATTTCAAACTGAATTCCTCTTTGTACCAATATTAAAAGTCATTTTGTGCCAGCAATGTTGTGATTCAAAATATTTTTCTCCATTTAGGTCTCGATTCATATAAAACAACTAATTGCCATGAATTGAAGCGTATTTCGCCCAATGCTAGTTCCTGATTCAACATTTTTCGGACACAGTTTTCTGGTTCGTGATTTACAGGAAGAAAAAGCGGTTCGTTTCGCTTCCATTTAAAATTGAAGTGCTTCCGCGGTAGCTGAAATTCATCGCAATTTTTGGAGGAAAGTGCTGAAAATTTGAGCAATTACCAATGCATTTAACTTAGGCTAATGTCTTCTTCACATTTCAGTTATTTCGGTGTAATTTTTAATTTGAAAGTTTTTATTCAATCTGAAATTAGACCGTAAAACAGTGTTTCTATGAAATGTGATTGTGTGGCCGTCGAATTCAAACAAATTGATAGCATTTAAACGCAATTCAACTTAATAAAAACTACCGAGTTTGTTTAGATTTGGAAGTGGTGAAAGAACGCTTCTTTGGAAATCATAAATATGCAAAATGTTTTGTCATGCTTTGAAGTCCTTTGTAAACCGCATCCGCTGTAGAATCAGGATATTATGTCCCCACCTTACTCTGTCCGTGTGGAATATTTAGATACAGCAAATGTATATTTTTCTCAATTTAATGCAGCTAATATTGGAAAGATGTTGAAATCCAAATGTTGACTTCAGTGCACTTTGGTCCCATCGATCATATTTTCTGATCCAAATTGAAATAATGAATGTACCGACTTCAAAGTTTGCCTATATGTTCTGGGGATGGTGAGTGAGTATATCGAAAAAATGGGGGTAATTAAACGGCTGCCACGCCCAGTAAATATGTCTGACATGTGCATATGCTTTCATAAGTCAATTAAAACTGAAACAGATTGTTGCTAAAAAATAAAGGGTGATTTTTTAATCGTAGTTTTTTTTTTTTTTAAATCGAATAAAACACTTAAATTTACATCATATATTAAAATTTTTAATAGGAATCGATAAATTGGTCTTTGCCATTTAACTTTTAAAGATAATTTCATGTAAATGTTGTTCGCGGCTCCGTCTCAAAATGTCCATTCGGAAAGTCCAATTTTTCATCACTTATTCGAGCATTTCGTCCTGCATTCTACGAATAACGCGTGTTATGTTATCCTGTAAGGCTTCAATAGTTTTCGGCTTGTCCACATAGACTAACGACTTGACATAACCCCACAAGAAATAATCAAGAGGCCATAAATCGCAAGATCTTTGGGGCCAACTCACAGGGCCAAATCGAGAGAGTCGCTCACCAAATTCATCCTTCAACATATCCATTGCTTCACGAGCAGTGTGGTATGTTGCGCCGTCCTGATTAACCCACGTGTTAACCAAGTTTAACTCAGCCAATAGCGGCGAAAAAAAAATCGTGTATCATGGCTAGATATCTTTCGCCGTTGACGGTAACGTTTCTTCTAAGGTCGTCTTTGAACAAAGATGGGCAGATGATGCCACCAGCCCATAAACCACACTAGGCTGTCGTTTTTTCGGGATGCATCGGTAATTCATGTATGGCTTGTGGCTGTTCGTCACTTCAGATGTGACAGTTTTGCTTGTGTACGTATCCGTTCAGCAAGAAATGAGCCTCATCGCTGAACGCTTTCCAAGGCCCATTCACCAAAAATTAGTCGTTGTGGTAGGCCATTCGGCTTCAATTCTTACGTGAGTTGAATTTTATAGACTTTCAAACCCAAATCGACCTGTAAAATCCTCCTTGTGGTTGAGTAACACATGGGCAATCGCTGATAAACAGCGACGAATTGACATTTCACGATCGTCAGTAACACTGGTCGCTACGGCTGCAATATTTTCTTCGCTACGCACTCTGCTCGATGTTACTACTACTCTACTCTACTCTAGCCGATGGTTTTATGTCCAACAAAGTAAATTTAGTGCGAAATTTGGAGATAACAGCGTGAATTGTTGATTCAGCAGGTCGATTATAACGACCATAAAATGGTCGTATCAAACGATGCACATTTGTCACAGAGCACGAATTTTGATAATAAATTTCAACGATTTGCAATAGTTGCTCGTTTGTTAGCCTTTCCATGATGAAATGGCAGAGTATACTGTACACTTTTCACTTCGACAGATGACCATTACCAACCAGTGCTGCCAACCTAAAAAACTTAAATCTAAAAGAATCACCCTGTACTTCATATTTGTAAGAAAATTGAAATAAAGTAATAATTGCTCGTATTTCAAAAAATGTTCAAGTTAACCGTTCTTTAACATTTCTATACGTATGTCAAAAAAAAAAAAAAAAAGACGAGAAAATAGCTACGTAACTCTTTGCACGTGAGCTTCAAATTAAGCTATCTTGATATTTACAAAGTATAAAGGGAGCAACCAAATGTGAAAACTTCTCTGCATTGGTTTAGAAAATATCAAACAAAATGTGGCATAACTGGCCGATAGTGATATGATCTTAGGAAAATAGAACGATATTATCTATATTGTTCAATTCCGCGCACGCACTGTCATTATCACAAGTGTGAGTTTTCAAGATGTCAATTTCAAATTTAACAGCAGGATTTACACAATAATAGATCTCCAATCAGGTTTAGTTGTTGCGGCTGCCCGACCACCATTAAATAAAACAATTTAGAAAAATTATCTATCATCTGCTTACCTTTTTATATTCTCTTTATTATCTATCTTAATGCTACTTTCATGTTTTTATCGTTTCAGTCAATCTGGCATAATTTTGTGATATTCGCTTCTTCAAAGGCATCTTTTTTTCTGGTTACGCAACCAGCCAACAAACAACGTTAAAGATTACAATAGCTTTGGCAGCATTATGTCAAATCTGTGAAAAAGTTGTAAACTATTTTAATCGAAAATCGTATTAAACTCAAAACCAGATCTACCAGGTCTATAAAAAATCATTTAAGTGTACAAAAAAAATATATAAAAAATATAATAATAATAATATCGAAAATCCCAAAACAAGTGTAAATTTTATAAAATGAAAATCCTCAAAATATCTGTGAAAACCTAGCAAATTTAAGTGAAACAAATCAAATTTATTAATAACAACCACAACTGTGAATTAATAGCAAATCGACAGAAAACAAAAACAACCACAATAAATCAGTATATAATATTTAGTCATAGTTTTTAAAAACGACATCATCGTTCATTCAATACCAAGTCAACTAAAGTGAAGTAACCCGCTCTCAGCAAATCGCAAAGATTAAGTTCTAAATTCCACATACGGAAATTCCTTTAAAAATACTAGTAATAAATTTCGCAGTATTATTTTGTGACAAAGCACATTTGAAGTGTCATTAATGTGAACATATAAAAATTACATTCGTGAACGGTAGGATCAGACCGGGATTTGCTGAAACAGTAAACGAAATTTCAGCGTTTGACCAAAATCAGGTAAGTTCGTTGCGCATTAAATTCACTTTTCTAGTGTTAAGATTGTCGCTGTCAGAGCATGAAAACATAGACCTAAAAATGATTTACCAGTTTTTTTCTGTTTAAAGCCGTGCATCGGCTTTCTTTTAGAATAATTTTTGAGTAACCTGCAGAACTGTTGTACCAGTTTAAAATAACAATTTAAACACTTACTCAAAACCGCTTTAAAAGAAAATCCTTTGTTCGAAAATTTCAATATCACAATACATGCTTTTATTGTTTGCAGAAGTTCCAAATACAAAGCAAACATTCCGGCCAACTCTGTAAAATTCTGTAAATCCCTTTGTGTTGATATTTGTTCCAGGCATGAAATTATTTGAAGGATTTGCAATTCTTGCGCAACGAAGAATACCCAAAATCGCAGGTAATTTTTAGGCAACTTCGAAAAGAGTTTCAATATTGAACGAGTATTTAGAAAATGTATGGTTATTGCCTTATTTTTAAGTGAATAAATTGCACGTTAGATGGACTTCTCTTTGAAAACTGATTTTTCTAAGAGGTTTCCCAACTTTAAAATATTATTCCATTGCCTAACGTTTCTAGATTTAAAATTGCCGAAAACTAAACTTGGCATATGTACTCGTATATGGAATAGAAATATTGCTGATATTTTTGTTTTGTTTTTCTTTTTATCAACAAATTTCATTCATGTTTTCAATCGTCTAACTTAAATACAACCAATTGAAGTCCAGAAAAAAACTAGTCTAATTTCAAACTAAATCCATATTAATACTATCATAAGTCCACACATAATATTTCAATCCGAAAACTATATTTAGAACGGAAAACTGTAGACAGTTTAAACTTGAGATGTAATTGTAGTGATCAAATCCGTGATAAAGACACGTTTTTTACATCAAACTGAAACTGGCAGTTATTTTTAATTGACTGAATTTTCAGTCAACCGTTAATTTGGGTAGTTTACTAGATTTTGAACTCGTGGCATCAAAAGAATCTTTAAAACCAACTTTTTGGTGATTGACGAATGTTTGAATATTATTTATGGCCGACTTCAATGTGATGTCTGCAGCAATGTACGAAGGTGGTCCCAAAACTAGGCGACCTAACGGAGAAGACACAAACAAACATAATCTCCTTTTTAACTCGATAAAATTTTTCCAGCGATATTCAATAGGAACGTTGATGATCTGGGGCAATTCCAAAGTGTTGTTTGTTATTGTTTGTTTAATGTTTTGTACTCTTTGTTTAATATACTAAGTTCTAAATGTTTAGATATCTTTGAAGATGACCTGGAGCAACCAAATATCTTTCCTAGGGTAATTTGGTGGGCTGATTACGAATCTATGGTTGGGTTTTCTCTATCACGTCAGTTTTTCGAGATACACAAAAAAAATGTTTTTATTCGGTTTTTACATAAAAATCATTAGTTTATATAAAAATCAATGAATTTTCAAAAGTGAATGGCGTTATTTGAACGTCGTTTGTATCTTGTTGTTTCGGTTTCACGTATTAGAGTCCAGCAATAGTCTCTCAGCATGCTTTTATCCCAAAATCCTTTATAATCTCTTTCAATTTTCATTAAATATTGATGAGCATGTTCCCCTTGTTCGTCGTTCACCGCACCTAGGTTTTGTAGAAAAAAATCTAAATGCGAATGAAGAAAATGCATTTTGAGTGACATTCGCGCACCTAATTCGTGTTAATTTTTCAATAATTCAATAATTTGCCTGTAGTTTTCACTCTTATTGTTTCCAAAAACACTGTTCACGATGCTCTTGAAAGATATCCCGGCTGCATATTCTTTCTCCAACAAACATTGTGAAAAATTCTCATCATTCAATAGCTTCCTGATCTAAGGGCCAACAAATATGTTTTAGGAAAATCCGCTAACAAACATTTATATGCTGCACCATCTTTGTTCAGAGCGTTGACAAAGTTCTTAAAAAGGTCAAATTTTATGTGCAGCGGCGGAAGAAGAACGTCATTTGGATCAATTAAAGGTTTATTTGAAACGTTTTGTTTCCCTGGTGATGACATGTAGCGCGACTATCCCATAGACAAAGGAAACAGCAATATTTTGTGAAACCAGTCAACAAACCAATGACCTGAAACAGAATAATTTACAGTTATTTACGAAGGTCTATAATATATACAAAGATATTTAATTCACACACCTTAAGGTCACCATTATTTATTGATTAATGCCAACATTTCAGTCATTGATTCGTAATTTTCCTTTGTATTAACGGCATGAGCAATTGGTATGAATGGTTTTTCATTCGCATTATGCAAAAGAAGAGCCTTTACTTAGAGCTATCAACAAATAATCTCCATTCAGTTTTGTCATATGGCTGGTTAATTTTTTGAAATAAACCATCAACATCAGTACAGAATAGAATAAAGTGTTTCTTTTCAAGACATGGAGGCAATTCCAAGCTACTGTCTCTATAGATTGTTACTTTTGTCCCAATTGCAAGATGTTTCCACTGCTGCATCAGCCTGATACAAACTACCACTGCTGGTGAAAGATGTTTCGGACTCACTGCTCGTAGCACTGGGAATCACTGGTAATGGATCATTTGGTGGACGTTGAACTGGTTTGAAAACCGATTGGACATTCGCGTAAGCAATATTTTTTCGATTTTTCATTTTGAATCCAGCAACTTTTGTTAAACAGAAATAACAATTGGTTTGGTGGTTACCTGACTCTCTCAAAGTATTAGAATTGAAAAATCGAAATAGATCTTCTTGGCACTTGACCACTTGTATAAAACAGTTCTACAACTATTGCAAAATATTGTCGGTGTGCACGGTTTGTTTCTGACAGCAAAATCAAAATGATATATGCATATTTTAATGACTCTGATATCTCTGGCTTGATTTACGAAGAATCCCGTTTCGAAAGTGTTTTTGGAAAACGTTTTTCGTGGTGCCGTCACATATACTGAACACGCCAAGCGCAAAACAGTCACCGCTATGAATGTTATCTACGTTTTGAAGAGACAAGGCCGCGCTTTGTACGCTTTCGGCGGTTTAATTTTGCGTTTATATTTGGACATCGTATGGAAAAAAAAAATCATCATAGTTATTACGAGCATTAAACTCTATCAAATAAAAAAATCAGCTTGAGCCTTCTAGTCGAACATTTTATCTATTGGAGCCCAGAAAGAATAGTTTTTACTACACCGGATTGTCCATTTTTCGATTTCAACAGAAAAGTTAAGTAAAAAACACACAGAAGGCTACGATTTCGATGTACCTTTTATTTCATTATAATGTTTGGACCTTGCCATTATGTACGAAATGCAGTGCCATTTAAATGACCGCTTCTGGTTGGATTGCAACAATTTTTTTAAAGCAATTTTCGACCACATTTTCGCACATTTCGGGCAGTATCTCGGCGATAACTTAACGAACGTTGGTTTTTAAATACTCCCACGTTTGGAGATTGTGTGCGTAAACACGGTCTTGGACGTAACCCCACAAAAAAAAATTTAACGGCGTCAAATTTAATGACCTTGGAGGCCAATCGACGTGACCTTAAGTTTTCAGGAAACTTTTCATACGATAAAGCCGAAATCAGCCATGTTGTGTGGCTCGTGGCACCGTCTTGTTGAAACCACATATCGTCTAATTCATAATCTTTAATTGCAGACCAAAAAAAGTCGGTTATTATATGGCCATAGCATTCTGAACTGAATTTTGGACTATCCGCCACACTTTCACTAACAGAAGCGATATTTTCGGCAGTGCGTACATTGCGATGATGTACAGGCCTCTCCACACCTGTAACGCTTCCAGTCTCTTCAAGTATCTTTATAATCTTGCCAATTCCTTGGATAGTAGGTCGATTATGAAGACCATAATCACCCTGCAATGCACAAAAAGTGCCCACGTTTGAGTCACCACTTTTGTAGTTAGTTTTAACTATTTTTACGCGTTCTTCTGTTAAACAAGTTGAACGATACATATTCGTAAATGGGAAATTTTTCACAAAATAAATAACACTTCTGTTGACAGGTATCTAACAGCTGACAGCCTTGCCAGACCGGCGTCTTTCCGTTTAGTGAAACGGATAACCTTGTTAGATTTAATCTCTATGGCGTCCAATGAGAAATCGAACTTAAATTCGAATCTGCATAAAGTAGCTTCACAATATGATCATCTGGGTAGAGAACAAGTGAGCAAAAATGGTGCGGATTCGGGCCACTGGGCCAAAAAAAACACCAAGTTGTGTCATGTTTTGCCAACGTTGTTTCGAGCGGGGTGTGCGTGCTCATCTTTAAGAGTGAAATTTGCATTTCGTCATGTGTCGCTATTTACAATTGTGGTGCAGATTCCATGAGGAAATTTCAGTTTGTGTCAGACAATAATTCAGAAATTCTCATCACACCGATGTTGCGTAAGTTTAGCTAACACGAAGGCTTGGCAACATAAAAATTCACAAATCATTACCTAATCTTACACTGCAGTGGCGGCTGAAACTCTCCATTACATTGATCTGGGAAATTTGCTCCACAATTTCCCACAATTATTTAAGAAAAACACAAAAAAAAGAAACTTCACTCAACACAACCGTCAACCCCTCCGCGTCCGGGCCATTGTGCATTTCCACAATATAATTAAAAAGTTCACCACCACGGTATTGTTTTCCTTCAAGATTATTGTGTTTTTCCTCGAATTGCTTGATTTTTTTTGTGTATTTAATAATTAATGCAATATTCGCCATTCATGTGAGGATTGTGTTGGAAAACGTACGTGCTACTTATGAGTGTAGATGCGAGTATGGTATATTTATGATATACATTTAAAATAAGATTAATTCCAAAAAATAAAACACAAAAAACTCGTTAAAAGTATGTAATGATGTTATCAACAACAACAATAACAACAAAATACAACAACCACAACAATGGCTGTTTCACAATTAACGAGTTTTGTCTGTGAATGGCATTTATTGTTCATTAAAAGTTATAAAATTATCAAAAAAAAAAAAAAAAAATTATCCGATATATAACTTTGGTGTTAATGCTGGCAATATTATCTAGGAATTTTCGCAAATGTTCAAGTTTCTATTGGAGTATTGAGAAGGAAATCATCTCCGAAGGGTACATTCTGGCCTAATTGAGGTTGCCATGATGTTGCTCAGGTTGATTCTATTTTGATATGTTGGAAAGGGCTATCTGGAGCTTTAAATTCATTTTGGAAAAAATCAAACAGTATTTGAAACTGAAGCGCTTTTCTGTACTATTATTTTTTCCAAGGAGCTAAAAGTGTTCTGACGCCTCCCCTTCTCAAAATACTTTGAAGGCGTTTATGTTTGCAGTTAGAGTCGCACGGTAAGGACTAAACAGAGAAATTCTGAAGAACTCTAATTCATGTCCACCATGTACAATTGTCCATGTCCACCAATTGTACTATAACAAGAAATTGAAATAACTTTTTTTCTTCAATCAATGTATTTCATTCTTTTTTTATTTTATGGCAATTTCATTTTTATTTTATATAATTAATTGTTTTTGAAAAATGATGACCTCCTTGCTAATTCACGCATATGCGACACCTGGTGGGAAAATTGTTCATTGCGGGATCGTCTCAATTATTGCCTTTATAGACTGCTTCAATACAGTAAAATTCCTTGGGTTCGTTTTGTACACTTCTGGCTTGACATAATCCTATAAAAAAGGTTAGGCGACTTTGGGGGCCAGCGGAAACTGGACTTTCTGGACGTTAATTTGTTTGGAGAATTTTCGCTATAGCCAATCCGGCTCTGTTTGCAGTTGCTCCATCTTGTTGGAATCAACTGTCGTTGTAACGAATACGTCTTTGGCAAATTTCTGGGTAAAAAAATGAACTTCTTCAATATCTTTAAATAATACTCCCCATTGACAGTTCACCGTACCACGATTCGTGCGTCACTCTGTACATCTTGTGAAAAAAGTTCCAGGAATTATAAAATACAAACGGCCATATTAACGATAATTTATTTATAGGAAGTTTAAGGAATGTTTCTACTATGAATATGCAGTTTTTACAATTTCAGGAAATACTTACGAATATGGCCCAACGTATTTATTATTATTATTTATATTTATTATATCGCTTTCAAAGTACAGAGTGTCCGTCGGGAAGGTATATTACATTGTTTGTTTATAATTTTTGATTAAATGAAAGAGAATGGATCTTATATTGATAAATGTTTTATCTAATGTCGGCAAATATATATGGAATACAATATCAGATAAATGTTCGCCTCTGTTAGCCTCACAAATGCAGTAATGTTTTCAGCAGATCTTGCAGTACGTTGTGGTCCAAGCTTGGCCCTATCAGCTACAGACCCTCTTTCTTCGAAATCATTCACTACGCGTTAAATAGTGCGTCTTGTTGGCACGTTGTTTCTCCCAAAAATTTCACGTAGTTTTCTCATCGTCACAGTAATCGATGATTGATTTGGATAAGATGTTTTAACGATTAAAACACGTTGGTTTATCAAATATTTTTCAATAATAAATTAGCCACGTGTCTACTTCACGACTGCCAAATATGAACTGTCGAGACTAATGGCGACAAAACAAAGTAGTATACCTTCCCGACGGACACTCTGTACTTTGAAAGCGACAGCCTTGTCAGACCGGCGGTTTTGAAAATACTAAATGGATAACCCAGTATATATATGTATTATAAAGGGTGTCCAAACAAAAACGCAAGATTTAAATGGCTGATGCAGCAATTGAATTGTTTCTCCGGCTATATAACATGTGGCGCCGTCTTGTTGAAACCACATGCCCTCCACATTCATTTCTTCAATTCTAGGCTCGAAAAAACTGGTTATCATTTCACGATATCGCTTGACATGCTTCATTTTTATAAAAAAGGTCCAATAATTCCTCCAGGCCAAAATCCACACCACACAGTGACATGTTGAGGATGCATTTGCTTCTCGTGAATCACTCGAGGATTTTCCTCATCCCAAATGCGACAATTCTGCCTATTGACGAAGCCATCAAGATGGAAATGGAGCTCGTCACTGAAAATGATTTCATCGGCAAAATCAGCATTTTCATGTTGTCTCTCCAATACCCAATTAACGAACTCCCTTCGCTGTCCATGGTCAGCTGGCTTCAGTTCCTGAGTCAATTGAACTTTGTATGCATGAAGATGCAAATTTTTCGTCAAAATTCGCTGCATAGTGGATTTGGAGACACCAATTTGCTGAGCTCGGTGTCGAATTGAGGTGGATGGAGTTTGAGCGACATCATCACGTACAGCTGCGACATTTTCGGTCGATCGACCTGGTCGAAGGCGCGTTGTCGTCTTTACATGACTAACAGAACGAGTTTTGGCAAATTTATCGATTAATCTCTTTACAGTTGACTCTTTTGAAGCATTATTGTGACCCCAAATTGGTCGCAATTTGCGAACTGTAGCCGCAAAACTTTTACCATTTTGGTAAAACAATTTCACAATGAGATTGCGTTGTTCACTCTTGTAGCGCTCCATTTTTACTAACCTCGTACCTTCTACTAGCAAACAATAACAATTGTTCAAATGTCAAACAATGACACTTCGAATGGCGCCAAATTTAAATCTTGCGTTCTTGTTGGGACACCCTTTATAATTGATACGTTTGTGGCTACAAATCTTGTTGCTGTAACATAGAAAATTCGGTAATTGCAATCGATTTAATATCGAATTTGCCCGCTCTGACGAAGTTTTTAGGAATATCGTTAAAGGCAACCGACACAATAACAAATTTGCTTGTTGAGACCGAAATGACAAAAAATTCTTTTGGCATAACAGAAATGCTGGGAAATTTGTTTGTCGAAATTGAATAATTTATGACCCGCGATTGTTCCAACTGAAATTCAGTTGCCGCAACCAAATTCCTTGGCTATAATAGAATTGCCGATTTGCGACTATATGATATTAGATGATTATTTCTGTGTGTGTGTGTGTGTGTAATTAGCACTCGTTCTTTTCACAGTGGCCTCATATAGTTCGGACACCACCAGACCATTCATAATTTTGCTATTTTGCCTTCTGAAACTATAGAAATTTCTTTCTTTGTGTCCAAAAATATATTAATTATTTAAATATTTTGTGACATGCTAAACAATTAATCATTTTGCTTTTCGAACAAGTGAACAGTCGAGCTGTCATATATTCGCACATTAAAATGCTGCTGTTCGTTCACTGTGTTACCAACCAGAAATGATATAATAAATGGCAAGCAAATTAATAGATTTGATAATCATTAATATCTGTAATTTAAAAAGTAAAATGATGCTCTTTTGATATTCGTTAGCTGGAAAAAGTTTTGGTTGAAGAGAGTTTTTAAGTTAAAAACTTAATGAAAACTGTCAGAAGTTATCTCGAGTTTTCCCTAGAGTTGAGGCAGAGAATGTTGCGTATTCAGATTTGGTTGCAGACTTAATCTGTTCGTAAACTATCTATCATTTAATTGTTACAAACATATTCGTCTACATCTATGATTATTACCTTACTCGCAATTGGTACACACACACACACAGACACACACTATCTTTAGTCGTCTTGCTATTGTTGACGATGAAAACAAATTGGTAATTAAGTAAGTTAGCAAAGAAACTCTAAAGTAGAAATCGAAGCAAGACACGCCCTGAAAACAAAACTGCTGAAAGAGCCGCATAGCAGGACAGAAATGTGTAATTTCATGTATGAGTTCAAATGTACATAACATGGTACATATACACTATATATATATATATATATATATGTATAAATATATATGTACACATGTCTGGTTGTATGTCGTCTATAGGTACGTTTCCATTGTTTCAACAAATTGCTTGGCCAACTTGAAAATATGCCCGTTAGCGAATATGTTTGCAATCACTTGTCAAATTCACGTACGCTCAACGAAATTTGCCGCTGTCGGATTTTGATGTTTGCTGTTTGCGCTCATTCCCTTCTAGGGGTCCTCCATTTGTGTCCATGGCTGTGGGTCCGTGTGTTTGCGTTTGACCGTATTTAAGCTGTCAACTGTCAAATGTCAGTTGTCAGGTTTGTCCATATGCAAAAACGAAAATTTGAAAAAATTGCAAGCAGTATGAACAAAAACGAAAAAACAGCAAAAAAATAGAAGAACGAAAAATCATTCCGTCTTTTTTTCGCAGAATATTAGAGCGTCTATGAGGGAATGAATGATGAAGAGAGTACACGGGTTTTTACCTCTTTTATTATTATTGTTGTTGTTATTGTTTTCTGTTGGATGTTTAACAAAAGCGCAATAATTAATCATTGGCATAAACGAAACGAGCAAAAGAAAGGAAAAAACCAAACCAAAAATGGAAAAAATGGTGTGAAGCAATCTCACGTGTCTACAGAGATTAAGAAGAAATATTAAAATAATATAAACAAAAAGCTAAAAAATTATACCAGTCAAAACCAGGCGCTCAGCCATTCAAAATTTCCCCTGAGGGAGGAACGAATGGCAACGGTTGAGTGTGAAGGTATTACAAGTATTTGCGGTAATGATATCAGATATGCCAAGAAACAAGAAAACCCGAACCAGAATTATTGTTACAGATGATTATTTCATGTGAAACAAAATTACGTGCCTCATAACTCGAATTTTTTTCCTGTGATCCGGCCTATTGTAGTGCTGAGCCCTTAGTGGAATAGGCCATTGCCTTTGCAAATTGTCCTTTACATCGGAAGTTCTGGAAGAAATTATACATTTGTATGTCTAAACTTAAGTAGACGTAGTTAGTAAACTTTGTGATGTTCTCAAGTTAGTTGAATTTGTTTTCTTTGTTGTTTTGCCTACAAGAGTTCGTTTCTTGAGATTATTATTGTATTGCTTTCAACATAAGACCCTCATTGGAACAATTTGGGAAACATGTTGCCATAACTGATTGCAGAAAAAGTATTTGTAGACTGCAGCAATTAACCTTTTGCAATATGAGAGTATCGCAAATATAGCCGACTTGACGTGTAGATGGTGCTAGTAATTTGTAGAAAATTATTTTGGTGTAAATTGGCAACATTATCAAACATATGGTTTAAGTTTCCAGGCTTTAGGTTGTTTCGTATTTTTATTTGAACCATCAAAAGTAAATGATCTCAGTGAATTTGTAAACATGGAAAAAATTAGTCACCGATTTGCAATTCTATATGCAATTTCCAATTGAAAGGTCTCAGTTCAACCAATATTAAAACCAAACTAAATTCTACTGTGGAGGAGTCTTCTCCCTAGTTTACGACTGTACTAGCATCTTTTTCGCCAAGTGGCGCTTTTTGCCCAAAATTTTATCACCTAAACGCTGCAATAAATTACCACAGTATTCGCCGTTGACGGTTTTTCCTTTCGGAAGATAATCAATAAAAATAATCTCAAGCTCATCACAAAAAAAAAAAAAAACAAAACGAACGCCATGACCTTGCCTGCAGATGGAACTGCCTTCTCTTTCTTTGAACACGATTCTCCTATTCCCTTCTACTCCTTTGACTGTTCCTTTGTCTCAGGTTGTGAAGTGGTGGATCCACGTCTCACCTATGGTTGTAAATAGACGCAAAAATTCGGCTTTATTGCAATAAAACATCGCCAAAAACTCTACTGAAACATCTTCTTGACGCTCTTTTTCCTCCGTTGAAAGCAGGCGTGGCAGCCATCTTACGCACAGCTTTGCTATCTTTTAATCTTCGATCATACGATGCATATCACGTTTTGAAATGCCTATCATTTCGGCTAGCTCACGCACTTCAGCCGACAATCAGCCAATAACATTTTGTGGATTTTTGGGTCTTAATTGGTCAATCATTACGGTGTTCGTCTTTTCAGCTCGTATGATCTCGTTTAAACTGTGCCACCCAATATTTTACAGTCGTAAATGAAGGAGCTTGGTTTTAATATTGGTTGGACTGTTCAATGAAGATATTGAATTACATAACGGTGACTAATTTTATTCATGTTCACAAATTTGATGGGTTCAAGGTTTATAAGGTTGCCACTTTTCACCAAAATAATTTTCTTTCAAACTACCAGCACCATCTATGCGTCAAATCAGTTGGTTTTGGGACTGCAGCAATCTAGATTCCTGATCATTGTAATGATTTATGCTGTCTAGTATAACTACAGAAAAAATCAGCTAAGCAATTCCGCCCCCTCTTGTACCTCCCACAAAAATAACCGATTTCTCCCATACATTCTTAACTTCAGATCTTTCAAGCGGCTGCGCGTAATTGAACCAAATTTGTCACACATCATTTGCTTTATATGTTCAGCTTTTAAAATGAAAATGGTCTGCATTTCCATTGCCATTCGGGTACCTCCCATACAGATTGAGCTGTAAACGCTAATACGAAGACTGCAGTTTCTTAAACTATTGTTGATTTTTGGATTTTTGATGAAATGTGGACCGATTTCCACTTTATAGAACCTCCCTTTTAGCTGCATCCTACAACAGCAGTGTAAAATTCTTTTTCGTTTCCTATGGTTATGAGATGAACTTACTGAAATTCAACTTTTTTGAAAAGTGATAACTACGAGTATATTATTCAATTATAAAGTAATAACAACTTTATTTTATGGGAAAATGTAAGATTTTTTATGTGTTTTAATGAAGTTCTAATTTTGTTTTTAGATACATCTTTAAAATGATATCCGTAGAGAAGATTTCCATTTTTTTTCGAAGAAGTGACTTTATTAGCGTCTATGTAACAAATTTTTTGTACTTAAAATAGTAGGAGATAGTCCCGAAAAGTCCTTCCCTTTTAAAGGTCAATGAGAAGTACTAAAAATATGTTTCAGTATTTCCTTCAAAGAAATACTAAAATACAGCTTCATGTTATGCATGAGAAGAGGACGTTTCCACCACTACAACTTATCTGGCAGCAAAATGGTATGACCGACACGTTGACTCTGTGGATAGCAATCCATGGAGTTGGATACATAAGTTTCGGCCGACTAGGACTTTAGACCCCTGAGCAACTTTGCGTCTGCCCACTTCTTTCTGTTTCGACCATTACAGAGTGCAGAGTAAATTTTGCGAATGGACAAGTCGTTCACGTGGTGGAAAGTTCAAATACAGAATGCCTGATGAATGTTTCTACTTTAAGAAGTTTAAATAACATTTTGTTTAATTCATACAAAATATTTTTTATTCATTTCAAAAATAACACATTTTTATTAAGCCTTCTTAGTGGGTTTTGAATACAATTAAATTTAAATGACCTTTATGCTCGGTAACGACATCGTTATCCATTACTACCTGGGTGGTTGCGCCGGTATTGGCCTCAATTAACCTTCCAATACTCTACTTTAAATCATTAGAATTTGTTGGTTTTGTTTTGTTAAGTACCACCTATTTATAGTAAATGGACCAGAAAAACTCAGGTGTTATAAAGTCAGGAGACCCTGAGGCCCAACGGAATTTAAGGTTTTTTGAAATTTACTTAGTTGGCGAATTCTCACCACAATTTATAACAGGCCTGACTATGGGACAAGTTGTATCATCTGGTTGAAACTGTATAGAGTTTAAATAAATTTTCTCTCGGCGTAGTTCCGGAAAGAAAAAAATGTTTTGACATTTCTAAGTGGCATCGTGGTAGTAACATTCACAAGCCTCCCTGCTTATACAGTGAAATTTCGGTCATACAATAAATAGATTAGATTTTAGCTAATGTGCAAATGGCGCTGAAAATACCTCGTAAAACTCATACCCGGCTTATAGTGGCATCAGGAATGAGGTGCCAAGACAAAGGAAAATTAGTTCATACGATACATCTCAGTTATCAGGGATATGATATCACAGTAACGCAAAACTGGTTCACACATCACCGCTAACAAAATTTAGTGTTGGGCAGCGTTATTGCTCGTTGTTCCTTTTATGAATGGAATGGCAGGTTAGTGACACCATCCGCCTTACTTATTTGATGCACAGTAGAGTTGGACTTTGCAGCTTTCATTTTAATTTGTTGTTGGAGCTGTTGCTGATGTTTTTGTTCCGCTGGTCTTCTAGTGCTGCCGCTGCAGCTGATGCTGCTGCTGCATCTACAACCACTTTTAATGAATTACAATCATAAATTACTCAAGTATCTGTCAAAAACTTGTGCCAAAATGATGACATGCAAAACATTAAATATAAAACAACTTTTATGTATGTGTCCGTGCTGTCTGTCTGCCCCTGTGTGTGTGATTATACTTCATCTCGGCGAGCAAGAGTTGTGCGGCCGTGTGGCTGAGTGTGTGTGTGTGTGTTGGTACCAGTACGTTAGTGTAATGACATGAGTTTTGAGTTTGGGTTTGAATAACCAGTCAAAAGTAGAAGTTGTTCGAAATTATACTGGCGGAGGCAGCACAAACAAAGTCAAATAGCTACGAAAATGCTGCGCTTAACTCTGCTAAACCACACACACACACAAACACAGCCAAAGACATACGTAAACGAGTGGCAAGGAGCGTTTTTTTTCCAGTGCCCAGATATGTAAAGTAAAAAATACAACGACAATAACAAAATGTCATAGTTAAAGTTGCTATTTTTCTTTGCTGTTGTCATTTGTGCTTTTTTCTTCAGTTCTGTTGTTTTCTTATGGAAACCAGTCTGGTAACAGCGAGGAGCGGGCAAAAACTTTCAGCTGCACACCTAAGACATGCACTGGCCATTAGCAAATGCCGCCAAAGATGCAGGCGGCGCTGCGCGGAAGTAACGATTCTAAGTTTTATGCAAAGAAGCCTCTTGAAGCAGAGCAAACTTATGTTTGTTTTTTAACTTTTCAAATTGTACTTTTCAATTTTAAATCATAAAATATACAAGAGTACAATAACAACTGCAAAAAGTTTTGTACATTCTTGTACTGAATCTTCGTTGGTAGTTTCGTAACAGCTGCTGGCTGGCGCATTATTAGTGTGACCGATGCCTAGCGCAATGTGATGGAGGAAGATGGGAAGATGGGATGGCACGTTGCCATATTGTATCATTTTGAAGTTTTATATCGATACCAGTTGCGTATTTTCCCAAATTATGGCAACGTCATCCGACTAGCATTTCAGAGGTGTTATATTTCATGTTCACAATGAAATCATATCTTCAAGGGTCCTGCTTTCACTACACTGTTCTACATTTTTTTTGGAGGGTCAACGGCTTTGTCGCCAAATGAAGAAAGAAAAAGATTACGTGTTCTGTACGACATAATCGCAGCACTTCCTATTGTTTCGGATGGGCAGCTGAAGTTTTATTGCAATATTTTATTATGGCTAAAACCAAAAAAAATGGCAAAAAACCGAAATACTTCTAAACTCTGTATTATTGGATGACTTCGTTGCATGAATGGCATCATTTTGCTAATTTATTAGGATATTTAAATTTTTAGCATATTTTTATTTATTT
>JAHXMU010000392.1:241184-303825 GCA_019455685.1 Philornis downsi
ACGAAAATACACCCAGGTAGTTATGAAAATCAATTTCAATTTCAATGTGTAACCCTCTATCCAAAGAAAAGTGTATTCAAATGTGTTTCGATTCGATTCGATTCACAAGTTGTCAATGTATTTCGCAAGTACGGGTGGTGCCACCATTCATGTGACGGGAGTGATGGCAACCAAAGCAGCCAACATACGAGAGTATTCCTACAATATATTCCATCCAACATAAAGCACGGCAATAAATAATAAGCAAAATGTTGAAATAATAAATTTGTACAAATTTGCAGTGCAGACTTGTAACTGGAATTTGTAATATACATATGGAACAAACAGCCGGCTGACAGACTGAATGAAAAGCGAACCATAGACTTATTATATCGACTGCATGCTGGCCCATATGATTGATGGACGAAATGAGTTCGACCATGGTCAACCACATATCGTATGAGTTTTATTCGAGCTATTCGGGAATACGACTATGTCTTATTGATATCTTATGGTTATGGTGATAAAAACACAAAACAAAAAAAAAAAAAAGACCTAATTCCTGTTTCATCTCATTGTAGGCAGAGTTTAGTGATTCTTTGCACATTCTTACTGTTTACTAGTAAAATCGCTAACAAACGTTATTATAGGGTGATTTCTTTGGAGGTAAAGTTAGTTGTCTAACTTTGTAACTATCGAATCTACTGTCTAGTTGCAAACTATTATACCTATACAGTATCGTTGGACATTTTACTTAGGAAAGATTTAGCACGAATGACATCTAAAGACGTTTGATTCCAACAAGGGCGAATTACTTGCCACAAATCCTGCGGAACCACATTGTTAATGCGGCTAGTGAATTGGTTGAACTCAAAATATTCATCTCAGAATGGTCTATGATAGACGCTGCTGCGGTTAACATTTGAAAGAAAAAATTTTTAAACAAATGGACAGGCGCAAAGTTGGACAAAAGCTAATAAGTATGGCCCGTCCACCATTCAGCACCATGGATTGCTAAACACAATATCGTAGAAGATGTAATAATTCATCTTCGAATAAATGTATGTCACAAAAGGTTTATTTCCATACAAAATATATGCCCACACCTACTCATCGTCAGATAAATAGATGTCACAAACGTTTTATTTCCATACAAAATGTATCGACTTATCTCATTTTTATAGCGAAAAATCGTTTTTATTTGTATTATTGAATAACCACGCCCACAGATTTTTTTACAGATGTACATAAGCCGAAGATGGTATCAAATACCATCCGTGTCGGCAATGGTGCGATGGTTAGTGCACGCGACTATCGTTCACATAATCACGGGTTCAACCCCGCATACAGCCACCTACAAGTATTGTTATTTGAGCGGCGGTTATCTTGATGTGTCTGACGAACACTTCGAGTAGTCCAGTAATCTACAAGTCTTGTAAATGATTCACAAACTGTGACGTTTGGAAAGGTCCCTAAACTGTATATTCCGTTTAATGAGTCTAGAAATGGAATGCGCGTAAGCTCACTGAATGTGAGAAACTCTCCCATGTTTCATACGTGAGATGTAAGGGAATTTGTTTTTTTTTTATCAAATACCATCTTATAGTGTTTTTTAATTAACGAATAAATGGCAACAATAAAAGGAAAATTCCAAAACTATATCATTTTCAAAAGCTACATTAGCAGGTAGTATTATCATTTTTTTCCCCCAATTAAATGAGGTATCGAATTATCACCAGATAATGTGGCGTACCAGAAAAGTCCTCCTCCTTACACATAATATTCTGGCCGTTTATTCTTGGCCGTTTCCTTTAAAAAAAAGAAAACATTTTCACGGGAAAAAGGTTAATTCGACATAAAATATGCATTTCTGGTACGCCTTCTCACCTAGTGAAACACTCATATAAGACCAGTGTGAAATTAGTGATCTTCTTGTAAATCCCAATCTAATATTTATGTTATTAACGGCGGCGCCCAGGTAGTTAAAATCATACATCACTTCAAACTTATACGAATAATTGTCAATATTCACATAACATCTTGTATGAGTAGACCTTTTATCTGTTGAAACAAATAGCTCAGTTTGTATCTTCGTTTGCATCAACATTTACTTTTGTTTTTCTCTCTCTTTAATTTATGAGAAGGCTGCAGTAACATCTAACAGTTTTCAACCATTGACATCTTAGCGTATGCATTTAACATTCAGCATTTTTTGAAGACGGTAGCAATTGGGCTTAGTGCAGCTTTCCTCATAATCACATCCAGGGTGGCGGGAGTGCCTACAAAATATCGCTATATTTAGGGACTTAAATATTTTTTTTAAATTATTATTATTTTTTTCTCTGCATTTTTGCATTTTTATTGAGCCTTTTTAAAATAATAGAAGGAGGTCACTACACCTCCACGTATTATGTGTGTTATGGTCCTCATAACTGCCTTGAGCGGAAATTGCTCTCAACTAATCTTTCGATTTCATTGCTTTAAATCATCAAAATTTGTAGGTTTAGTTTTGTAAACTTTCGATTTGCAAAAAAAATGCAGTAAGGCCACGGAAACTTTGGGGGTCAATAGAATGTGAAATTTCAAGAATTTTTTCAATTTAATAGGACAATTTTACTGCAATTCTGCCATAAAGACCAGGCTATGTGTCAAGATGCACCTTCATATTGAAATCACACAGAGTTGAAAAGAATCTCCGTTGACGTAGTTCTGGAAAAGAATGGATATTATTGTACTGATTGAGCTGCAAGGAAGTCTGGTGCAAAATATTTCATAATCATAGTCAAATTAAGTTCGAAGTTGGGCTAAATCGGACTAGTAGTAAAAAATTGCCTACACGGAAGTTGCAGCCAACATTAAAAACAAATTTTCACCATTAATTCCATAAAAAACATTAGGCGCTCGTTACGTATAGAATCAACTCAAATCATGTACTTTTCGAAGGGATCACCCCAACTGTAAAATGTAATTGCTAAGATGTGAATCTGTCAGATTTTGACTGAAGAGTTCAGTTGGAACTTAGGTTAGACGAGAGAAATTGGAGGGTTTGGTGAAGAACTTAGCTTCTTGGCGGGATGTGTATACTTACTAGGGTTTTCGTATAAGAGGGGATGAAATAAACCTGGATATTGGTAAGTTATATTATTTGTTTTTTTTATTGGTATGTTGAGGCGAAGTGGTCCTGTTGATGGCTGGCGGAAAGAGAGCGAGTTTATCGCTGATTTCAACCATGAGATCTTCGCGTCCCGCTGGTTTGCCACATGGCCTTAACAAAATAGCGATTTTTAAAATTACATGGTTGTTTGAAGTTACTTTTACACAAACAAATAAATACTTCATTTTAAAAATTTATGATAAATATTTACAAATTGTTTGATGCAAAGCAATTCAACGTAGTTCATCCTAATTCGGTGTAATTTAAAGCAATTTGATATAACTCAATTTAAATCCAGGTAGTACAATTTAATTAAATATAGCTCAATCTAATTTTTCGAAAATTCATTTTAATTTATCTAATTTGTAGAAAATTAACTTTCAATTCATGAAGGGAATTGACTATGTTTAACACTTACAAAGGACGTGGTTAACGAAAAAATGCTAAAAAAAATTTTAATTTCACTGAAGATAAAGCTATATATTATATATGAAAAGAACAAGCAATCTGATGAAGAAACGGCCGGAAAGGTCCGATGTGGAAGACTTTTTCGTCACCTTTAAGTAACATCTTAGTATCAATATTTATTAGGCTCCCCGTACATTGGGAGGCCAGGCCGCCACTCTGTTTAAAGCATAAAATGTTTGGTCATCTTTATTGAAGGATTCATTTTGATCAATGTTATCAGATTCGTAGATATAGAAAATTCCATCATGGCTTCATACAATTATTGTTTATCCCTGTTCTATAATCAACGAAAATGTGGTACATTGCGATTTGTTTTCCTTGAATCTTTTTCAGGATTTGTCGTTGTGCGAAGATCTGATCAGTTGTGGGATTACCAGGTCCATCAAAGTCCAAATAGGTCAGATATAGTATTGGTTTTAGCATTTCACATGACGCACGTGCCAGTAATTTATATAATAAAGGTAAAGGATTGATTCTGCGCTAGTTGGCACATACATTGGACTGGCTTTTTTAAACAAACGATGTAAAACACCTAGAATGTGATCAACGGACACAATTTCGTTTAGTCCATTTTGTAACTTAGCATCGGTTTTTTTTTATATATTATCTTCTTCTTCTTACGTGGCGACTGGAGTAGACAGCCTTATCTATTATACGCCGCCCGTAGAAGATAATTTCATGCGCTTCTCCTCCAATTCGTCACACCAAGCTTCGATAGTATTTCAAAAACCTGGTCCTTCCAACGGAGTTTTGATCGCCCTCTTCTGCGCCGTCTATCGCAACTGCAACTTTCCTCATAATCATCTCCAACAGTATGTTAAAGAGGTCGCACGACAGACTGTAGTTTTTTTTTTTATATATTATATGTATACTTTTTATTATAATAAGTCTATATCAGGAATGTGTTGTATTTACTGATTGTTATTCAATCTTTTCATTTTAGGCGAATATCCTTTGCATCATTAACATTTTCACGGCGCAATAGCTATCAATAATTCTGAGTGAATATAAATTTTTGCAACCTCATTCAAAGGGTTGGGAGGCGTAGATGATTCGATACGAAAAAACGTGTAACGTATTGGAGGAGATGAGTTAGATCCGCGGTATCTGAAGACGAAATTCGTTCCATGTGTCTGTCCTGTGGCAAGCTGGATGGCTGTGGATACGATAGTTCGATGTGGATACGATCTGTACGGCCTAATGAAATTCTGCTTGATATAGTTGTGTTTAAAAATGGTAAAAATCGCCACGTATCCTACTGGTGTTTTCTACGCAAAAAGACAGATTTGGTAAAACTCAATTCTTCGCGATTTATTTGGAACTTGTACACTGGATTTACATACAAATTGCCGATATTTTATATTTTGTACCGACCAACACAATTTGTAATGTTGGATGGAGCGTCTCTTCTGGTAGCCTAAAATATTGTTTTTATCATAATTTTTGAAATGTCTGTACGAATCAATTAAAACTTTTCAAACTTAATTTTTTTTACCTTCACTCGGAGTAATGAAATTGTCACAAATGTAACACCCAGGAGGAAGCATCTGAAGTATCAAGCATTTACATCCATCTGCCAGTTTGTCTGGTAGATTGGTTGGGAGTCATGATAAATGCCGTAAACCTTTATGATACTTCTTAAAGCTTGGTGCAGCCCAAAATTTTGTCAGGTGGTAGCCGGGGATTGTAAATGAGTTCTATCGATTCATCCCTTCTGATACCTTCCACACAAATTGAGATGTTTTCCGGAATTCATTTGTAGACAGTAGTAATCTAAGGGTTTGTTCATTACACTTTTTTATAATCCTTGGCAAAATTTTAAATAATAATCGATCAACTTTACTTCTAATCTTGCCATACAAATGACTCATTTAAGCCATATATTCTTAGTTTTATTTCTTTTATTTAGTTGCATTAAATTTAGTTGAGTGGACGACCGCGGCTCGACTAGTTAGTACGCGCGACTATCGTTCGCATCATCGCTAGACCAATCCCCAACCCATCATTATTTGAACGGCGGTCATCTCGAATAATCTGATGAACATTTGGAGTGGCCGAATAATCTAGTCTAATCTAAGCCTAGTGAATGCTTCTCAAACTGAGACGTTTGGAATCACCGTTTAACAGTATGCAGTGTTGAATGAGTCTAAAAATAGAATGCCTTCTAAATGCAACAAGTTTTCTCACATCTCAAACATGAGATTCAAGGGAATTTGTGTTTATTTTTGTTTTTACTAAATTCAGTTACATTTGGTTCATGTAAGGCGTTTGCCAAAGTAAGATCTCGGTATGAAAATAGACCACTGGCTGACACACCCCTTCTGGTGCCTCCCATAGAAATTCACCAATTTTGCGCAATTCAATTTTTCCTGTGTAATTTCTAACTATTAGACTGCATTTCGTGTAGATTTTTCTATCCTGGTTTATTTTTGTAATTCTCTTCTAAACTTGAGAGAAATCGACCGAGTAACAAAGCCACTTCTTGGCTTAACATCTTTCATAATTTCACTGAAGCCAGTTAAATTAGGCACATATAATGCATTTAATGTGATAAAATCTGAGAATAGAAATGGAGTTCATTGTCTGGTACCTCCCATGAAAATGACCAAATTAACTCGCACATATTTTTAGCTTCATACCTTCTAAAGAGTTGTTCTTAACTCAGCTACATTTAGCGCTCATCGTGCGTTGGCACATGCGTTGACGTAAGTTCTGAGAATGAAAGTGGAGGACACTGCCACAACTTTTCTGCTGCCTGCCATGCTAAATTGACCAATTTATCGAAATTTCGTTTTTCTACAGTAATATCGAATTCATAGACTTCAGGTGCTTAAATTTTTTATCAACTGTCTTGTATTGAGCTGGGTTTCATATTCTTTTCTCCAAGAAAAAATTCCACGAAACATTCTTTCCTCGTGAGAAAATATAGCGGTATTGCCAGTTTTTTTTAATTAGCCTCCAATACTGACATTGGGACAGCTTGTGTTTTTATGCCATTATACGTTCATTTAACTACAGATTAACTACAAATATATTATCAAAGTCATTATGATGTAAAAATAGGAGTTTTTACGATTTCAGTGTTGGAAACTAACACAAAAAAAAGGTTGACGTAGCTACCTAAGATAATTTTCCTCGCGCGAAATACACAGTACTGTCTAGAGGACAGACACAGCTTTTACGACCATTTATTTTTAGGAGTTTTACCGCGAGGTCAGTTTAGTACCAGTATTTACTTTCCAGTCTTTTAATTGCTAGCTTTTGATATTAGTTTTCAACATCGAAATCGGAATACCCTATGTGCTTACATCAAAATATGTTCGATAATATATTTGCAAAATTGAATTTTTTTGCCATTATTTCATTTCACAAGTTTACAAATGTATTATCGAAAGTATTATGACGTAAAGATGTAAATTGCTTTGATTTCAGTGTTGGAAAACAACAAGAAAAGGTTAGCGTTGCTGCTTAAGAAATGTTTCCTCGTGAAAAAATGTCTTCAGCTTCAGATTCTTGAAACTCGCTTTGTCAACTTTAAAATATGCTTACGTCAAAATATGTTCGATAATATATTTGCAAAGTCGAGTCTTTAATTTCACTTCACATGTTTAGAACGTATCATGACGCAAAAATGTAAATTGTTTCGATTTTAGTGTTGGAAATAAAATAAAATGTTATCGTTGTTGCTTAAAGAACGCTTCTTCGTCAAAAAATATATTTAGCTTTAGATTCTTCAAACTCACTTCTTCAGCTTCAAATTTCACGACCATATTTTTATACGAAGTTTCACCGGGAAAAATCAACATAGTGTCATCCTTTACAATATAATTTGACTTATATATATATTTCTAGATTCCTATCTTTCATCCAATTGCCTTAAATTCAGTGTAACTTGGAATGTGTCATGCAATTAGTAAACTTAGCTGCATGAATGAAAACGAACTGAAATTGAATAATCTAGTAATGGGACGTTCACAATTTCTCAACGGAGGACTTTAGAATGTTTTATACAAAAAAATATATTTTTTTGTTATTTAATTTAGTTACATTTTGATAAAATCAAAGCGAGTTACGGGTTTCTTTTGTCATGCCTCATCCTTTTGCACCAACGCAAAAGGATGTTGGGATATGATATATGACTGACATTTTCGTACTGGTTAAGATAAATAAAACAGCAGATGTATACTAAATCAGTTTTCAGGCCAAAATTATTCTCGAAGGCGTGAACGACATCTTTGCATTACAATACATTTACTTGCCCAAAATTATTCTCAAAGTTGTGAACTTTCTTTGAAGGCTTCTTTGGCAATAAGAAACCATTTTCGGTTAAATGTTTAATAGAGGGTTTTAAATATAAACCATTGATATTATAGAAAATTCTTTGTATGACATTTTAGACTTTAAGACCCATCCATTTAAACTAATACCAAGATATCCAAAGGCATTTCATCCCGCTGTAACATATAATAAGCTCAGCTGTGTTGATTGCAACTAAAACCGGAATTGCTTCACTTTTGCCGCCATCTGTCGTATACAATGTTGCACTGGCGTTTAGCGTTAGTGCTTAAAAAGCCTAGTCAAGAGGATTACTGACCGCTTGAAGGACATCGTTCCAGTTAGAGATACGCAAAAGCTCAAACAAAACCTTTGGCTACCAATTTCGAAATGTGTTATCAAAAAGAGGGTAACGGCGATAGGAGGGGCAGCTCATAAAAAGCTATTACGGATTTTTGTTTTAAGCAGATATACAGTCATCTAAGCCCAAAGTAGTTATGCAGTCGTCAATGGAACCGCACAAAGAGCAAACGGACGACAGATGGACATATACAGAATCGTGGACAGTTGTATTCTTGTTGCGCTACAGAGGCAGAAACGTTGTCTGAAGGATTCACAGTGTATATTTCGGTTCCTGCTGTGGCAATCCCACTGATAACACCCGGATTTGTTTGGTAAAAAGAGCTGGACGACAGGGCGGAGATGCAGCAGCAGTGACTGACAGCCAATGGTGGTGGTTTCAGTTTGTTGCAGCTTGCCCGACAACTGATCCCGATTGAATGAGTGTGCAGCAGAACAATTGTTGTTGCTTAGCATTTATAGAATGTTTGCGGGCTGCTCTTTTGTTGATGTTGTTGGTTCCTTTGTTGCTGTTGCCTTTAAGCAGCACATAAAGCTTTGGCTTAGGTTGGATTTACTTGACCAGTTCTAAACATTCTCTGGCAAAGTCAAGAACAAAGTAAAATGAAGCGAGCGAAAAAACCCAAACCCAAGCTAAACAGTAGTGCTAATGATGGAAAAAATGATGGAATTGCAGCGTATATTCATTCCAAAGTGGAGATTTGTCTCCTTCTTCTTTTCATCATCATGTGCGCCTTCATTTGCCATCACTATCTGGTCGCACGAGGGTGGTATAATATATTAGACGGTACTAGACGGATTGCCGCGTTTCTCATGAAGAGTGGACATAGTGCTAAAACTTAATTATCAGATGAATCTGTGTGCTAGCCAACGCAATGAAATGGTGGGTGTGTAAACTGGAAAATCTGAAATTGCCCGTCCACTCGTCCGCATCAGTACATGTAATAGCTGATTGCTATGCTAGTGATAATACTCTGGCATAAGCGTTCTCCTTACCCACATATCCATCTATTCGTCGTCCATCTTTCAGCATTGTCCAAGTTCCCCTCTCCACCCTCCACGTGATGCAGCCCAGAGGGAACTCTATTCACAGTATGATGATGCCGGGTTATTTTATCAAAATGATGTCCATGTTTATTGCTTTGGATATTTTTATATCTGCTTTTCTCCCTCTGCCACCCGCTTATTCGTTCCAATTGGCTGAGCAGCGTAGGTAGAGGTCAATGGTCTGTTTCTTATTATTTATAGTTTTCCTTGTATCGTTGGTTCGTTCGTCTGTTTCCAACTTTTTGTTTTTTTTTTGCATACTTAGCTTATACTATGATTTGCTTAACTGAACTATTCTTGGAGTCCAATGATGTGATATGAATATTTTCGTGTGCATTAAGCGAAATTGGCAAAATCATTTGTTAAACTAATGTGGGCATATGGGGAGGGACAGTCAACCACTTTGGCAATCATTTTGATGTCTGCTTAAGTTCTGTATAGCAGCTTTCGCACCCAAAGATCTATTTTAAATTTAAATACCATTGGAAGCGGGGATTCGTCGAGAACTACATATAACAGAGAATGAGTTGAAGATGAAGAATGTCCAGGGCGACCATCAACCTGTGCTGACAAAGGACACAGTTAGGAGCTTTGCTGATAATATTCGCATTTTCAATGGATTGGTCTCTACTCTATTTAAAAGACATCCTGGGCATCAGACACATCAAATCTCGATTGGTTTCAAAAGCACTCAATGATTTCGGAAAGTACCGGGTTATCCATTTTTCGATTTTAAAAGTAAAGTTAAATAAAACTCACATAAAGCTATGGTTTCGATGAAATTTTTATTTCATTAGAATGCTTGAACCTTGCTATTATGTACGAAATACAATGTCATTTAAACGACTGTCTCTGGATTGGTTGCAACAGTGGATGCTTCAGCTTCATTTTCGAAAAAATGCGGCAAAATGGCACGTCCAGAATATAATGCGCACCAGTCACTTTTAGTTTACTTTTACTTTACACTTTTGCAAAGGCTTTTCCACAACTACTTCTGGGTTCTGTCAAAATTTTGTTTGTTGACGCAACAACCGAATGAGAAATGAGCCTTATCGCTGAAGAAAATTTTGTTCGAATGAAAGCCCACGTTTGAATCACCACTTTTGTAGTAAGTTTTAACTGTTTTTACGCATTCTTCGGTTTTTAAAGAATTCATATTCGTAAATGGCAAACCTTTCACTTAATAAATAACACTTTAGATGACGGGTATTTAACAGCTGATAGCCTTGCCAGATCGGCGGTTTTATGTCAGGGTCTTCCCAAAAATTGTGCCATAGTGGCCGTTAGTAGATAGCCGAAAGAAATATTCCAGTTCATATAACTTGTTAAGGGGCCGTCCTAATTGTGGGCATGGTTATTTCATTGAAAAAATTAGTTAGATCGAGATATAACGTATGATATGAGAGCGTTTCCGATACGTCTAGTAATTTGTCAATGGGCACGGGTACAATTTGACCGTTCAGTAAGCAAAATGAAATTATATTGTTAGCTAGTTAGCTTTGCTTGGGATTTGAATTAAGTTTTGTTTTGACCGACCGTGAAGCGACGGTAGATACACGACGGTAGGAACGTGCATATGGTCATTGGTTTTACCGTCGTTACAATCGTCATTAGACAGTTGAATATTTCGCGTAGTCAAGTAATCCGCGTAGTTAAATAAAAACTTCCCAAATTGATATTTGAAATTGTAATTAAATAGTGCATCACTTTCAGTGCGTTTAAAAATATAATACGAAAATGTCGAGAGCCTCTCCCTCCGCATCCCTCCTATTCATGAGATCCAAAAGAAGTTGTTGTAGTCATCATCAACATTCACAATAACTGATGATCTTTTTCTGTTTATTAGCGGTGCAAACACTTAACTGTTAGTTTTTTAACTACGGCGTCCTCTGCTCCATTCACACCATATTGTGTAAGTGATATTTTTGTACTTCGATCGAAACAAGTCCAAAAATTAAAAAGTTGTCTTGAAAGAAAATGAGATGTACTCGTAGTTATTTATGAAATAACCTGGAGAGTGAAGCAAACATTCAGGTTTCATAAATTTTAATTGATATTTATATTTTTCTAACGATTGGCTGCTACACTACCACAGTTTATTACATTTCCATTTTGAATAAGTGCATCTTTATTTGCTTACAATATGTTCGCTGGCAAATACCTCGAAAAGTTTTTATTTCTGGAAGGAGAGTAAAATTGCCATCGTCGGACTTTGTCAGCAACATTTTTGATTGGATCCAGTTTTCGGTTTGTTTATTATTGCAGCAGTCGAAAACAGTCAAAGTGATTGTCGGATACATTCATGCGTACATATTGAAAAGTGCCGTCCGAGTACAAAGTTTATGACTTAACTATGCTTTTAACACTTTTTCGGCATCTTCCGGTAGTCGATGCCTCCCCCGTCCCCGCCTCTTCAGTGCGGGCAACATTTCAAATTTATTCGTGGCTGTGTAAACATTCCTCGTCATCGTCTTCTTTTAGAAGTATAAAACTTCCACAAAATACTTTTTAGTTCTTACACTTTCTCGCTTTCTTTTTGTGTCTTTTGGGACAGAACAGCAACAACATCGAAAAGTTGTTTGTTTGTCTAGTTTTGCACATGTCAACAATATTTTGTATATATTTTTCCATCATTTATATACAGTGAACTGTGTGTATCCCCCTTTTTCTGTAAGTCCTTAAAAGACAGATGCGTCGTTCAGCGAAAGGATATTTTATAGGGCGCGGCCAATTGTGGTTATTCAATTGTTATTGGAGATCATTCTGCTCGAAAAAGAGGTGAGTCTATATAGCAGGAAGCCTCACTGAAAAAAAAATACTATGCCTAAAATATAAAATATTCTACATTTGTATTCTGTTTCCGGCAACTGAGTCAAAATTGTATTGATTTTTGTTTTTGTTTCATACATCCTAAACGAAATCACAAACAATTGTGATTCTTACATCCGAAACGAAACTATAAATAATTTTGAGTGTGTTTCAGTTTGTTTATATTTTATTTGAAATCTCTCAAATCCGTAAATTCCAGAAATACGCTATTTGAACATTTGGCACTGTAATTTTCTCTGCTAAGAAACGAATGAAACTATTTTTTGGTTTCAGTATAGATTTAGATTAAGAAAGATTAATTTCATTTCAGGCAAGAAATGCATCAATATATGAAGTGAGTTCCTGTTTCAAATACGTATTAGAAACAAATTTTCAATGCACTTCAAACTGGCAATATCAAGCCCAAAACAAAACTGAATTTTCGTGAAAATCTCTTCTACACAAATAAAATTTTTGCATTACTGGCTGAATGACTGATCAGGCCAAACAACTAATTCTAGAATCATGAAAATTGTGATGTACATACTCCTTATAGAGTAAGTGCTCGATTTGTTCTTTTTGGTCTAAAAACAGAGTAAAATGGGTCAAAGGGCCTGAGGTAAAATTATGAAAATTGGTGTCCATATTCACCTTCCATAGCGAACGCTCAGTAAGAAGGGATTTTTGTATTCCTGCTTTTTTTGTGTTAAAATAGGGTAAAATGAAAGTAATTCAGGTACCATCTATAATCATGAAAATTGCTGTCCATAATGCATTTTCTGTGTAGAAACGTAGTAAGAACGGGTTTTTTAAAATTCGTACTTTTAGGGGTAAGAACAGGGTAAAAAGATACAAATCAGATACTATCGTCGAACCTAAACAGAGTTGGAACCTAGAATTGCCAGAGGACATAAAACAAATTTTTGAAATTCCTACCTTTAGGCATAAAAACAGGGCAACAAGTTATAAATCTAGTACCTGAGATAGAATTACGAAAATTGCTGTCCAGCCATTCCTAAACATAAACGTGGTAAGAACTTTTAGGGGAAAAACAGGGCTAAAACGTACAAATCTAATACCATCATCCAACTCAAACAGTTACAACTGGAATTTAGAATAGGCAGAGGACATAAAGTACATTTTTAAAATTTGTACCTTTAGGGATAAAAACAGGGCAAAAGTTATAAATCTGGTACCACCATCCAGTTCATCGTTCGCCGTTGACGATAACATTTCTTTAACGGGCGTCTTTGAAGAAAAATGGACTGATGATGCCACCAGCCCATAAACCACACCAGACTGTCGTTTTTTCGGCATGCATCGGTAATTCATGTATGTCATGTGGCTGTTCAATACTCCAGATGCGACAGTTTTGCTTGTTTGCGTATCCGTTCAGCAAGAAATGAGTCTCATCGCTGAACACAATTTTTCGATAAAACATCGGATTTTCATTGAGTTTTTGTGATTCCCATTCACCAAAAATTAGACGTTGTGGTAGGTAGGTCATTCGTCATTCCATGTTGAAGTGGCAGAGTATACTGTACACTTTTCACTTTGATGACGTTTGGACACCATTACCAACCAAGGCTGCCAACCTGAAAAACTTGAATCTTAAAAAAAATCTTACTGTTACGATGGAGGAGAGCTATAAAAAGACACATTCCGTAAATTCTACGTTTTGGAGATCAAATATCAAAGTAATAGCACATAAAAACGGAAAAAACCATAGACTAGAAGGACAAAGGCCATCCTATAGACTAAGATGTTACAGTTATAATAGCTGGTCAGCGGTATTGTCCGAAATTTGGATGTGGGGGAAAACGGCTTAAGTCGAAATTGTGAAAATAGCAGACTGTACGGGAGTGAATTAAAAGTTTGACCGTAGAGAAGCAGCTGATAGTAAATGATTCTCTGCCAAAACCGTCAAATGCACAGCAAAACCTTCCTGACTGTCAACCTTGGCATAGTCATCGTTTGCGCTAGCTCACCGCTTGACATTGTCGAAAGTGATTCACTTTTTATCACCAGCCATCGTTCACTTCTGAAATGGAGGATTCTGACCGTGAGGTGATTCCGACAGTGGCGCGATGGTTAGTAGACGCGACTATCGTTCCCATGAAGGGGGGTTCAATCCGTGATACAGTCTATCATTATTTGAACGGCGATCACATTGATATGTCTAAGGAACACTTTAAATAGTCAAGTAATCGACAAGTCAGGTAAATGTTTTTCAAACTGTGACGTTCGGAATCGTCGTTAAACTGTAGGTCTTGTTGAGCAAGTCTAGAAATAGAATGCGTGTAAGCTTATTGAATGTGACAAGTTCTCCCATATCTTACTCATGGGATGGAAGGGAATTTGTTTTTTGCTTTTATTAGGATAATGTTTGCTCTCTTTCCCAGATGTTGGCCCATATCCTACGAATGCCAGAATTTAAAAGGATGTCTTATACGTAGTCATTCTGGAATTATTTTGCTACTAGTAGAATTGTTAGACCCCCGCCTAAATGTTGCCACAAATGTCTCTGTCGCATTTAGCTAATAGAGAAGAGAAGAAATGAATAACTAGATATGTTATTTATAGTTTTTGAGAGAGAAATGCATATTAAATAAACATTTTCTATATGATTTATTTAATATTTCTCTTTTAGCATAAACCGACATCAACACTCGATGACACAACTGCACACAAACGAATGTCTGCACATCTGTAAAGCGCACATTTCATTGGTTTTGCTTTGGTTTCGTTATGTTGTTTAGTGTATCTTGCATGTTTTCAAGAAATTAAGTTGATGTTTTATGGTCTTCATATTCCCAACATTCGCCAGTACATCACGTTCAAGAAGTTTTCCTGCTACTCGTTCATATATTTGCTTATTTCTATAGCGCGCTTTCGTCCTCTCCACAGGATCTCTGCGTTGTCCTCCTAATCATAAATAAAATTTCTCGTACGTCTTGTATCAGTGTGTTTGTGTATGTGTGTGTGTGTGTGTGTGTATGTTCGGAAGGAATAAAACTTTTACACATGTAGTGACAATATTTCAAGTATTGTTTATTTTATAGCATCTTATTACACTCCTTTCAATCCCTTCCAGCGCCACCCACCCACTTGATGGAAAACTGCAGAATAGTGGGTAAATTTGACCCACAAATGTTTTGGAAATTTATTGAAATGTTAGACGACGACATTACAAATGACAGTGTCTGAGGCTTTGTGTGAGCGTCTGAATGTATTGGTAATGAAGAAATTTGATTCTATTGTAAACAAGTCACTTTTCTGAGTAAATGAATAAGCGGACGCTCATTGAGGACACATTCAAAGTTCTAAAGTGTCTACCCGTATGTGGCCAGATTATTATGATGCTTGGCTGGTTGGTTTGATTGCTGCCCAAGCTAATTATTCAAAAGAAACGATATCAGAGCTACAGGGTGATATTGTAATTTGACGACCATTTCAATGCATAATATGTATTTGATGACCTTCAATTTTGTAAATAATAAGGTAATAAGAGCTAAACTTAATTATTATTAGGTGTTCCATTCATTAAGACCTACAAATTTCTGAGGAATTATAAATATATCAATCGATAAAAAGAGTGAAATAAATTTTCCGAATATTTATTGCATTAAAAAAAGTGCAATATATTTACTCAATATTTATTGCACTTTTTCGTTGCTCTCTGCACAATTGCCGTACATGTTTGTTTATAAAGAGGAAATATTGAAAATTGAAAATTTTGTTCGTTTCTATGGAGGCGTCAAATTACACTACCTTATCTATAATTCGAGTACAACATGACAAAGGTATAGAAATTCAACTGCATTTCGTTTTACTGCCGGTATCGCTTTGAATGCCTAATCTGATGGTGAGCTTTACTCTATATGGATATGAGAGAGTTGCTACATCAAGTGTCACAGATCAAACCATTGCTATAGACATCAATTATGATCGAGGATTAATTACGCATTCTTAATACGCTCAAAAGACCTTAACTATTTGGAAAAACGAGATTTCTGATGGGCTCGATAAGGTGTATTGGCTTTATTCAGCATAGTAAGAATGATCCAAATTAAGTAAAATTTCCACTGTTTTTGTTTGATAACTTGTTGTTGTTTTTGAGGAAATTCCATTATGCTTCTCTCATAGAAAATCTCGTCCTTATTGGTAAAAAAACTTAGATATTCGATTTTCACAAGATTCTCTTGAGGCAAAGTGTTCACTGAAAATGTCATGATATGAAGTGCAGAAGAAGCGTCGATGACACGGAATATTTGGTGAGTCACTATGGAAATGTGTGGTCTGACGTTGACCTGATGGAATACCAATCCTGGATGCTTCTGGGCGATTGCTTCCTTCAGGCAATTGAATGTTTGACAACACAGTCCGATTTAAGAGTTTGGCCGTAAGGTGTGTAACTCCTAGTAGACGATTTCCTGCCAACTGCACCAAATATTTCCAGACAAACGCATGTTCTTCAAACGACTTCAAAAGTTATTAAACATATTTGGTCAAAACACGCGTGGTAATTTAAACGCTCACTCCAGGATGTTACATTGCTGGCCGCATCAAATGATATATATATCTTCAATCCTTCGGGGGAAGGTATACAAATGCAAGCTGTAGCAACTCCGTTTTGGCACCTTAGAGTCTTATGGCGGGTTCCCACAGCTTTGCTCATAGTTTTCGGAGAAGTAGTTTGAGGGGGTGGGCCCGGTAATTTATTCCAATAAATTTCAAAATCGGCGACTAATTTTAAGTTCAAAGGAGGCTATCAAATCAAAACAGTTCTAAAAACAAGTGACAACGGTTTCACTGCTTCACTCGGAAAGCTACACGCTGTGCCGGTTGCATACGGGACGAAATGGGTCCAGCAAGAAAATGTTGCTCATGTAAGGAAATACTGAATACTCATGGTGCTTTTAAACTATTGTATCCTTTATTCATTAGTTAATAGATACCAAATTGTATGACATATTCCTTTAAGAACTTCTTGGAAAAACGAATTCAAATTTACTCCCCTCTTACCAGAACATTTGTCCGTCAACCAACCACTTTCCGGAGGAAGTGTGCATCATTGAAAAAGGAGACAAAACTCCAATGTTTTCTTTATAATGTGCAACCATCAAAGCCAATATACAAACGTTTCAGCATTAAAAGCATTTCAAATATTTTGCCAGAAATGTGCTTTCTTCGTCCTTGTTGGCATCGTTGTTATTGTTATTGCAGCAATGATGTTGTGAATGAATGAATGACTGAATGAATGAATTGTTACCCCTTGAATAATGGATTCCTATTCGTTTTCCAACATTCAACTAAATGGATCACCCACCCAGGCTACACATCAAGGAAACGTATCACATTGGCAATGGAGGGGGGGATGGCAAACATGATGATGATGAAATTGGAGACGGGACGGAGAAAGCAGCAAACAAAATGATAAAAACGAAAAAGTAAAAAAAATCAATTGCTATGATTGATGAAGGATCACACAACAATATTAGTAACGTTGTCATCTCTATCGTCATCCTCAATGTTCTGGGGAATACTTCAAACAAACAATACAAAAAGTTCCACTGCTACTTTCCTCCGTCATGTAACCCAGCACATTGAGTGGAAAATTGGGGGCCTAAAATGCGATCATATGTTTGCTGTGAACTTTTCCATTTTTCATTTACAAAATAAAAATCGTTATAAATTTGTGTAGGAAATTTATAAATAAGAAAGGACGGGCGAAATGACGCTCTGGTATCCTTGCTTGGTGAAAACAAAAACAAAATACTTAACATTACTCACAAATGACATAAGTAATCATTTGATATGAAAACGTCAATAGAAGAAGACAAACAAGTATATTCGCCCATTACAAACACTCATGCAGAAGAGGGTAGTCATGCTCATGTATAGTATTCAAATATATATGTGGATTCACAAAATATGTATGTTGAGGGATTTGTGTGAATCTCCTCAAGAATCTTAAAAAAACTGATTAGAAATTTTATGTTGTTATTTCTTAGCGCAAATGAAAAAAAGTTGAACTGTATTTTAAAAAATGTCTACATCGACAATTATACTTGTTATTGCAATACAGGGTGACTAATGAATGTTGCTATGATTTAATTTAAATGATCCTTAACTGACAGTCTGTGACCCTTCTTCAGTATAGGCTACACTGATATTATATTGTTTTAGCGATTTCTCGTACTATGTTGAATAAAGTTGGCCTTTATAGTTAAAATGAAATTATGTTCATGATTATGAACTATAAAAATATTTGAGTTTTAGCGATTTTTTTCGTTTGTCGATTTTTAAATAATTTGAACGCTAAGAAACCCGATTCCAATCCCGATTCCCGATTATTTTAGCAATGCAAAAAAATTGGTAATGTTTTGAAGACAGTAGAAGATGCTCCGTTGGAACTAAAATTTGGTTATTTTCACTGTTAGACGCTTCTTTTGCTAGGTATGGAAGGACGTAGGTGTATTTCAGCGATTTTTTTACTCGTCAACTTTTTGAATATTTTTGTGTGTATTCCGTTTTTCGAACTCCTTAATATCCCGAAAATATGGTAATTTTTGTGAGTACTCGATGTATGGAGACTTTTGTATTTTAGCGATTTGTCATTTGATAACTTTTTTAACCATATATGAAGAGTACCAATTTTCCTAAACCCCTTTTGAATTCGAAAAGCTGAAAAGTTATTGTTGTAAAATAAGGACATTTTTGTATTTCAGTGATTTCAAATTGGTACTGTAATAAAAACAATCTGTGAAAAACACTATTCTGGAAAGTTGTTGACGCCCTATTATGGATATTACTTTTCCCAAACCACTTAGTGATCCGACTACTTTGATATTTACGCGATTGGAAGTGCCGAGTCCGTTAAAAACAATTTCGATCGAAAATTTAGCCATTTTATGGACGACTTTATATTTTAGAGATGTTTGTGTTTTTTAATTGGCGTATTTTTTAAACTATTTTTTACATCAAACGAAGAGCGCCAACTTTTTTCTCTTTGCAAACTAACATCCAGATGGGGGCACCAAATATATTTTAACCAAATGTGTTTCATGACCCCTCAAGTCGATTGACTGATGTCCGACGGACTGGCCCTTCTGGTTTCTCCCATATAAAAGATGGATTTAATGAAAAGGTCTGTATATTCATATCTTTCGCCGCATTGCTTGAAACTTTCTAAAATTTGGTACACGTTAAGAATGAAAATAGAAATAGATCGCAAATTGATCGCTTTTTTCGAAATTCAGTTTTCCTCCTTAAATCCTAATCCGCGGCAGCGGCAACTTAACTTCTTGCTTTGTATATTGTACTCAATGCTCGGTAATTTTTCAGAAACCAATCAATTAACCTCTCCTCTCTGATAGTTCCTATAGAAATTGTCGATTGAACGCATGTACAGGTGCATGTCGATGTTTCGTGTATACGATGGACGACCAGGTCCATGCGGGGTATAATATAGCGAAACTGGAGCTGTTTTATCTGCGAGACTCTGACCAGAGAGTTTTTATTTTTTGGTAGCACGGGAGATCAGGGGCCCCAAGAACTATTTGTTCTTGCCTGATCGTGGCGAAGGATCCCTTGTGGGAGCATCGAGCTGGCTGTGGTTGCCGAACACGTATTTTCAGTGATCTTGGGTTGCTTTAGGGTCTCCTGAAGGTAATGCGGGAACTTGGAAAACACTGTTCTTCGTCGATTTGAGGTGTCACGATAGGCCTTCACTTCATACCAGTGACTTCAAAGGTACTTTGACGGTACTTTGGAGAGGAAGCAAACGCTGAGAAAATTTTCCAAGGTTATATGCTTCTTATCTCAAAGGTGCTTCGACTAATTCTTCCGGTATTAGTTTGAGTTCCCCAAAGGGGCGCTGGTTGTCGCAAACACGTTTAAAAACAGTCCCAAACCGAGACCCACGTAAAATTAGACAATTGTAGTCTCCCCTTATATTATATTTTTGCGGCTATTCTGAGTTTGGCAACAGTCTGTCTGAAAAATGCCAAATTTGTTTTCGACCTTTTTCCACTTGCAAAAGGCAAAAATTTTGCAGTGTACAAACACAATTTAAATCATTTTGATTTGATATTAATATTGCTTTAAAATATTTAAAATACCAGTCACATTCCATAACTCATTTCTGAGATATTAGGGGTCACATTTAGCAAAGGAACTTAGGAACTTCACGATCATGTGAATGATAGTCGTGTTTAGAGTTTTCGGCTACGTTTGGATTATTTGAATTAAATCGAAAACTGAGAATAGACATCATTCTCCCAGTGGTTGAAACTTTTAGATCTTCTTTTGGACTTTCTTTCTTATGACGTATGCCGATAATCTACGTTAAGGTCGCTCCTTTCTCCTCCTTTCTCGAGTGGCAAGAAAAATTATAACCACCCTCTATACAAGTAGTTGTCAGTCCATTCATTAGGAACAATGTAATACATAAGCCATTCTATATGCGAGTACATATGTATGTAGAATGTTCTTTACCTTTGGAGCTCTCATATATTCAGGGATTGGGGGATTTAATATCGTCATTTGTCTTTAGAGACTTTACGTCTAACACCTGCATTAATTCTGACCCTGCTAATTTATTCGCATGCCAACAGGGTTGTAGGTCTTCATTTCGCTGACAATCCATTTGAGACATTTTCTCTGAACAAATATTTTAACACAAAACAAAAAAGAATAATTATTTTTTGTCTGGATTTTCCGCTTGCGTTTGTGTATGCGTAAGTATATGCGGTATGCATGTACATATGTATGTAAGAGTGTGTGCGTGTGTTTTAATGTCGCAGCGGCGGTAATTGAAAGGTCTGGTAGTAGCAGCAGTGGAGGGCCTTCTAAAATGTTTCAACTTCCAATAACAAAACCCACCTCATTTTCTTTAGAAAGGCAAGTAGGAAGGAAAACGGAGTGTGGACATATTCTTATGCCTCTATTTCTACAAGGCATTATTCCTGCATGTTTTTGTAGAATTTTTTTAGGCAGAATATAGATAAATGATGTCTGTCGCCAAGTTTTCATTGTATAAATTTGTTCGTATAACTTTTGTTTGTATATCGTAATAGATTTTTGCATAATTATTAAAAAACGAGGACTGGTAAATTGGACTTTATGTTCAAATTCTTAGTTAAAGCGGATGGTTTAACTTTGTATTAACATTTTTCAGGGTTTTTTCACCAATTTTCGAAATTATTCGTTTTGTTAGAATTACTTTGCTAAAAAGAAATTCAATAAAGAGTGAAAAAATATTCCATTCGGACACAGACACATTATGTTTCTAAGAGTATTGACTTTGTGTCGATGTATTTCAAATCCAGGAATATCGGAATTATGCCATTCAGAATATAATAAAATGAAATTCATTATTTTTCCCATAGATGTCTTTAGTAATCTGTATCTCGCGTTGTACGATTGCTATCGGGTTTTGTTAGATACAGACAGAATGTTTTGTAATTGCTTGACTCTCTGTTCTTCGAATGTGAGTCATAGATGGACACCAGCGAAGAAAAAATGCGGCCTATTTTTGTAGTTTTTCTTCGATGAAGCCGAAAGCGCAAGTAAAGTGGTTGAAAATGAGAACTGTGTTTGTAGACCTGATACAGTAAGAGCCAATTACGCGCAATTTCGATTTCGTCAAATCCATTCTGGTAATTTAGACTTCCGCGCTCTGGAAGTCTAATAATTGAAAACATCGATAAAATAAGTACAAAATCCACGGAGGTTTAACACGAGTCTCGCCGTGAAGGCCTTACCCACGGTGTGCTTATTACACTGGGCAGATTATAGGGGTTGACAATTTTGGGAGCATGCTACCGCAATTGTCAGCCCTTTCTTCCAGCCAGGAGATACCAAATTGATTATGCCAGTATGGAGGTGAGGCCTATCTTACCACCACTGCTACTCTACGGGTCTGTAGCACCCGGCTACAGTGCAACTACACATTCGAGCACAAAGTCTCTACCACCGATTTTGGTTTCAACCACAACCCACGAAATGCTCCCACTAGGTGTTTTACAGCAAATGATCAGGCGGGAACTCAGTCCCGGGACCTCCTGATCCCCACGCTACCGACCAAACTCACTGGCTACCAAATTATGATTTATTCACCATACTTCACGGGAATTAGTCGCTCTGCAGCAAAGGAATACAGTCTGGAAATTTTTACATACCTGTAGGTACGGAGACCTCAGGTAGAAGTAACGAGCGATACTATATTGCAAGGACGCAGTATTCTCACAGGTGAAAGACGGGGAAAACTCCGAACCCGTTCCGTTCGGCGATGGTGAACGGTAACCATGAAATTCCATCTGCTAATCTCTGCTGAACCGTTTCCGTGGCGTCATGGTACGCGCGACTATTGTCGGGTTTTGTTAGATCCCGGGTTCAATACCGCATAGAGCTACCTATCATTATTTGAGCCGCTGTCACCTCGATGTGTCTAAAAAATACTTCGAGTAGTCGATTAATGGACGTGTCTGGTAAATGCTTCTCAAATTATGACGTTCGGAATCGTCGTTAAACCGTAGGTCTCGTTGAGTGAGTTTAAAAATGGGAAGCGTGTAAGCTCACTGAATGTGGGAAGTTTTCCCATATCTTCTTCATGGGATGCAAGGAAATTTGTTTAATCTCTGCTAACTCACAACAAAATCTACCCATTTCAGTGGGGGTTGGTTATGAAAAGTTGGCCACTTATGATAACGTCAAGTGAAAATGGTCATTGGCCAACATAAAGGGTAGCTAAGTTAGGATGATGATCAGAAAGGTTTTGCTGTGCGTACGAGTATGGTGGAATTGGCAGGGAATTATGTACTGTACTGTCAACAATTGAACCTAGAAGAAGGTACTTTGTGATTAAATCATAGATCGCAATTATTTGTAAAATAATATAATTTTGGGCGTGTCAATCCATGTGTGGGTGTAGCCCACATACAAGTGAACCGCACAAATTTACCGATCTGAGTGTCCGTCCCTCCGTGTGCCTGTTGAAAACGCCATAGAGGTTTAGTAGTAGGAGTCTGAAATTTGGCACAGTGTTATCTCATATTTTTTGGTAGGCTAAGTTCGAAATTGTGCAAATTCAGCTTTTGCACTTACTAGAAGAAATCTACTTTCAGAAGTTTTGCATAAGAAGGTGTATTAGTTCTGCTCTGCAGATACTTATAGAAAGACTTTTGAAGGAGTGAAAGTGGAAGATTTTCTCTCCCAAATAGACCGGATAATAATTTAAAATGAAGACGTAATGTCTCATGCATTTCCGCCAACTCCCCTTCTAGTCTTGCCAGAAGGCCTTTTTCAAACCTTTCCTCCGTCGCTGTGTTTTGTTTGCACCCATACACATCGAGACAGGCATTCTTATGTATTCGTGAATGTACTTAAATGTCAACAGTCGGTACATACTTATCTAAACTGACATCATGCGACGCCTTAATGTCTCTGAATACAAAAAAATAATACAGCAGAATGCTTTATATGTGTTTGCGAACCCACACGCACACTCAAACAGTCAACACCAACGATAAAACGTGGGGAAATGGTAATATTTTCACATGCAAATTCAAAATATTCCATCAGCCCTTCCACCTGTTTGCTTAGAGCACACAGTCACCCATCAACTTTAAATAAAAGTGTTTGCTTTAATTTTTAGCAAAACCGGCGGAAATATCGGTTGTAATATCGCTGCCATAGGCAGCCAGCCAGCCAGCCAGCTAGCTGACCTGGGTTCTGGGGAGAACCGGTAGTCATACTGATTGTTGGAAACTGATTGTGAATGCAGTGTTCTAAAGTGTTCCGCTTGCCTTGCTGATGCTAATGCTAATTTTTTTAAATATTCATTTCAGTATAAATTACAGCGATGGATACGCCGTCCTCACGTATTCAGGGCGTTTAGATTTTCTGGGAATTGAAAAAATGTTTTAATATCCTGTGATATCGAGAATTTGCGTAATAATCTGGTTGATTTTCTAATATTTTATCAATCATAACAATTAAAATCTATTGTCCAACACTTTAGTTAATTCAGTCTGCACATTTTTACAGCAAGAATTTAATTTCATTAAAACGGTCAACGTATGAGAGGTAACGGAATGGGCAGTCCATTTTATCAGAATTAAGTCTATCAAACGCACGACTTGTTCCAAATTTGGCTACCAAATTTGGTATGTAAGGGGACAGAGTTACTTTGGTTGAATTTTCTCAAATTTAGCCAGACACTATAAAGTAAGATAATGAATAAAAATTTTAGGCTGGAGTCTAGGAAATAGAAGTTGCATTGAATTTCGGAAAATCGGTCAATTAGTATGGAATGTACTAACAATGGCTTGACAATAAGATCCATTTTTACTATCGGACGCTACCTTAGTAATAGTGTATTGCGTATCAAATTCTATGGAATTTAGCATAACTGCATAGAAGACAGAAACCTATGAATTTGTGAATCATCAGTCATTTGTATGGAAATACAGGGTGGTACACCAATTTGAATACAATAATAAATTCAAATAACTTTTTTTTAATCAATGTCTTTCATTAATTTTTTTTTATTCTATAGTAAATGCAATTTTATTTTATATAACTAATTGATTTTGAAAATGATACACCACAAATGACCTCCATGCCTATAAAGGCATGTGCGACAACTAATCAAAAAATTATTCATTGCGGGTTTGCCTCAATTATTGTTTTAATGGAGTCCTTCAATTCAGTTAAATTCCTTGGTTTCGTTTTGTACACCTCTTGCTTGACATAACCCCAGCGGAAAGTGGAGTTTCTGAATATTGATTTATTGGGGCTTCGGTTCAGCTACGTGTTCAGCTGCTCCATATTGCTGGAATTAAATGCTATTGAAACGCATTCGTCTTCGGCGCAGTTATGGGTAAAAAAAAATGCTTCAACATGTTTAAATAACGGTCCCCATTGACAGTTGAAGCACGAATTGTGTGCTAACCTGTACCTGCAGAGGCAAAGTTAACTAAGGATTACGACTCGAAATGATGGATAAAAACTTAGGTTGCAATAGTTGGCGTGTTAAGAGTTACCGGGAAAAATTCAATTTCAGAAATATCGCCTTGCTTGCAGATGGAACAGTCTTCGCCTTCTTTGTACGCGATTCTCCCATTCTAGTTCCATGCTTTGACTGGTCCTTTGTTTCAGGTGTGAAATGGTTAAAAATCGAGGGAAAAATTCGGCTTTATTGCGGTGAAACATCGCCAATTACTCTACTAAAACATCTTCGAGACCCTGTTTTTGCTTTATTGAAAGCAAGCGTGGCACCCATCTTGCTCACAACTTTCTTATCTTCAAATCTTCGGCCAATATACGATGTATATCACTTTTTGAAATGCCTATTATTTCAGCTAGCTCACGCACCTTCTGCAGGCGGTCATCCAATACCATTTTGCGGATTTTCTAAACCGTGGACATATTAATTAGTTGACCACTACGGTGTTCGCATTGACACCTGGTACTGCCTCATTTAAACTCTGCTGCCCAATATTTCACAATCGTAAACGAAGGAGCAGAGTAAAATAAAGATCGGCTTTAATATTTGTCGCACTGGGAATTTTCGAATGGGAATAGTTGAATTACATAACGGAGACCAATTTTTTCCATATTTACAAATTCACAAAAATACTAAACAGCGTGGCGCCTTAAAACTTAAAACTTGTGTTTTATGAGGTTGCCACTTTTCACCAAAATATTTTTTTTCAAACTACTGGCACCATTTATATGTCAGGTCGGCTAGTTTTAGGAGCCCCTTCGTAATTGTGAAACTAAACTTTAAAATTTAGATTAATTTATATAAACACAAACTAGACTTAATGGATATTCTTGAGGGATTTTTAAAGCTTCAAATTAGTAATACTATCGAAAATCATATTATTGAATTGGCCTAAAACGGCAAAGAATTAGATGACGATAGAGACGAATGGAAACAGGTTATGGGAGAAATACTAGATTGCAATCCAAAAAAGTATACTTTCCTAATCTGTACGAACTAGTTGATCAATGGGAATATGTGTGTCACCATTTGTTTATTCCCCAACATGTATCTTCGGTTGGCAAGCGGTATACGAGTTTCAGGCTAACCATAGTTTTTTTTTATTTTCGACGAATATGGCGATAATTGGCCGTTTTCTGTTCATTTTTCGAGAGTAAATGACTGAGTGGGCCTATTTTTGCAATGTCTTTTCTGTACCAAAATATCGCATTTCTAACTCCAAAAGTGTAACCTTTTCCTGCTTGGAGAAAAATCTCTTTTTGGCTAGAGTAGCTAGTTTCATCAAGCCGATTTTGTTACATTTGGAAAAGCCATAATGATGCCGAATAAGGCAAAAGACTTTTATTCATGAAATCAAAAAATAAAAATATTTGGGAGACTTGCTTACTTCATAGAAACAATTTAAAGTCCCACACTGATTTATATCTTTTTTTCTGTGTGATAGAACAAAACTTTTTCAATAATTTAAATTTCAAAAAGTCATTAACAAGAGCTGTACGGAGATAAAAAAATGAAAACCAAAAATTACTCTTATGTTTGGATAGATACTTGTATAACACAAATTAAAAATTACTGTTCTGTTTCTGAGCAATACAATAAAAATCGGAAATACAGGTTTATAAACTTGGTGGCTTCAAAACCGCCGGTCTGACAAGGCTATCAGCTGTTAAAGGCCTGTCAACTGAAGTGTTATTTATTTATTAAAAGGTTTGCCATTTATGAATATGGATAGGTGAACAACCGAAGAACGCGTAAAAATAGTTAAAACTTACTATAACAGTGGTGAGTGAAACGTGGGCACTTTTAGTGTATTTCGGCGTGACTATCTATGGTCGTCATAATCGATCTACTCTGCAAGGAATTAGCAAGATTATAGAGAAATTTTAAGAGACTGGAAGCGTTACAACTGTGGTCAGGCCTGTGCATCGTTGCAATGCCAAAAATATCGCTTCTGTCAGTGAAAGTGTGGCGAATAATCCGAATTTGTCGATTCCACGGCGTTTTCATCAATTGGGCCTGTTCTATGGTCATTATGACGTATCTTGCATTTAAATTTGCACCTCCATCCATACAGAGTCCAACTCGTGCAACAACTAAAGCCGGCTGATCATTCACAACGCCACAGATGTACTAATTGGGCGCCACAGCAACAGGCTTTTAATGCTGATTTTTCGACCAAAATGTTCTTCAGCGATGAAGCTCATTTCTCACTCGGTGGTTACATCAACAAACAAAATTATCGCTTATGGGGTTCGAAGAACCCAGAATTAATTGTGGAAAAGTTATTGTATTCGGGAAAAGTGACTGCTTGGTGCGCATTATGATATAAAGGTGTTATTAGGACGTGTTTTTCGAAAATTATGCTGTAGGAACCGCTACCGTCAAATCAGAGCATTATGGCCGTATGATAAGCGACTTTTTTGGCCTGCTATTGAAGATTATGAACTGGGCGATATGTGGTTTTAACAAGACGGTGCCATGAGCCACAGAACACGGCCGATTTTGACTTTATTGCATGACGAATTTCCAAAAAGCGTATTTTCACGTTTTGGCCACGTCAATTGGGCACCAAGATCATGCGATTTGACGCTGTTAGACGTTATTTGCGGGCCTACGTCAAACACCGTGACGTATTGTATTTGAAAAACAACATTCATCAGGTTATCGCCGAGATACCGCCTGAAATGTACGAAAAAGTGGTCGAAAACTACCTCAAAATGATCCACTGCTGCAATCAATCCAGAGGCGATCATTTAAATGATGTTGTATTTCGTAAATAATGGCAAGGTCCAAGCATTATAATGAAATAAAAGTTTCATCGAAATTAGATCTTTATGTGTGTTTTATTTAGCTTTATTTTTGCAACCGAAAAATAGATAACCTGATAATTGTTATAAATATCATTTATCATAGGTGCTTTGGCATAATTAAAATATTTTTAGCATATTTTTTTCGTTATAATTTTTTTAATTCAAAATTCCGTCAATAACAGTTATTTTCGGTCCCCGAAACAGACAAAAAATTTCAAATAAATAAAAATATGGTAGAAAAGGAACTACGTTGTAATAGTTGGAAATTAAATATTTAGCACAACAAATTATTGGAAATGTGGATGATAACAACCGCAAAAAATCTCATTGCCGTGTAGTTTCAAGCGGTTGACATGCGGCAGCCGACATATTCGGCATTTCATTATATTCGATATAGATATGCAAAAACTGTAGATATCTCCGCGAATTCCATTAAACTGACAATCAATTACTAAAAAAGAAATGCGAAGCTAATGTACAGCATATGAGACTAAGCTTATCGTCTGGAGTTTTGTTTTAGCTTTCTGCAGCGGGCTTACAAATTTTGAATTTTTTAATTTTCCTGAAATTCCCGCCTGGGAAATCCCGTGATGCATTCTCTAATAGCAATGCGGCTGACTCGCAACCAAAGGCCAGAGCGATATCAATCGATATGAAATAATGTTCGTTATTTTTAATACTCCAAAAATTCGTCATTTGTGTGAGTTAATTTTCCTAATTTACTTTTATAATACGACAAATGCACGCCATAAGCATTAATGATGTCAATCAAACTTACACACGTCCCCACGGTCACACACAATCGCCATTCGCTCAAAGTAGAACACAATGACGCAGTCAAGCGTCCCGGGAATGAGAGCTCCCTCTTGCGGGCAATGGAATTCATACCAAATGATGAAACGAATGCAAAGGGAAAATTACACTTAATTCCATTTTAAAAAAAATGTTTAGCTAATGTGTTGTATCATGCAGTGAAATATGCGGCAAAATCTACTGCCCAAAACAATAGCACTACTTGGCATTGGTAGGATAGAGGTTTAATAGATTTTCAACACATCACTAGTAGTTTTTGACGCGGAATCAAGCTGTGACTTGTATTAATTACTTCCTCGATTGTGATAGCACCGGTTTAAGGCCTTACAATAGTTCACTAATTTTGAAGATGTCTGCTACAATTCGAATATTTTTATTTTTTGTTTTTAAATTGGACAAACATTTCCTGAAAGACTTGGATAAGAAGGAAAATCTCAGTTTTTTTTTTTTTATCATTATTTTCATGATTTCATTATTTTCAAATATATAGGTAAATTATAACTGTAACGGCAATTGAAATTGAGAAACCGTTCAAATAAATCATACAAATTTAAAAATTTTTCTCAACACCAGATGTGCTGTCCTATCCTTATGAAATATAGGTTATCGAATTATTGTTTCGACATTTTTTCAGCACCCAGTATAGTATTTTGGAATCGATTTCCACCAATATTAGTTCTAGAAAAAAATTCTGTTTTAAAGTCCACCCGTTCTGTTAAGTCTTCCATATAATCAGTGCGTTGTAATCAGTTGGTAGAACTTATCAAAATATTTTTTCTACATATATTTTTAATTACAGGCGAAAAAGAACTGACATGTGGAAAAGTCAAAGAAAACCAATATAAAAACGTTTATTATTCAAAATTCTATACAAAATTTCATTTTGAAATAATACTTATATTGTAGAATTAGTTCGAAAGAACAGATGTACGTTCTAATTTTGTAGGAAGAACTTGTTGGTTTTGGGACAAACTCAAATAAAAATCATCGATTGTGCAAACACAACTAGAAAAGTGTTCTCTTTTTTTTATCAATTATAACAGAAGATTTTGATGGGTACCTTTAATTTTATGCTTGAACTCTTTGTTTAAGAGTTAAGATTCTATACAATTTGATGGAAAGAGTGTGGACAAGTTATCCGATGGTGATGGATTCAGTCAAAAATTTGCATCTATTTCTATATCCACCACTATAGGAATAACAGACTAACAGTTATACTCATTTGATACCCTATAAAACATATACAGACAGTCTAATGGATGTTGCTACCAATAGTTTTTTCTTTCCACAACTACATCGAAAGAGATTTCCTTTCAACTTGTCACATAGCCAGGCCGTAATCGCAGCAAAAAAATTCTCTAATAAGCTGTTTTCCAGAAGCTCCACATTTCGTAGGCTCCTTACCGCAGCTGCTTTTTTTCGTGTTATTAGAAACAAAAAGTTTGTAAAGCAAAATCAATAAATTTCGGTTATTTAGATAAATTTACTGGAATTATAGTTTAGGTAATGCTCTCTGCAGCTCTCCGACTTTCAATAAGGCAAAAACAACGCCGTTAAGATTTTGAAGTATGGTTTTTGGCGATTTTTCACCGCAATAAAGCCTAATTTTCGCGTCGATTTACGACCATGGATTATACATGGGTCCACCTCTTCACACTTGAGACAAAGGAACAGTCAAAGCAGTGGTCTGGAATGAAAGAATCGTGTTCAAAGAAGGCGAAGACGTTTCCATCTGCCGGTAAGGCCATAAAGTCTGTTTTTTGGGATGCGCATGGGGTTATTTTTATTGATTATTTTCAAAAAGGAGAAACCATCAACGGCGAATATTATGCTAATTTATTCCAGCGTTTAGGTGATAAAATTATAGGAAAAAGGCCGCATTTGGCGAAAAGTAGAGTGTTGTTTCATCAAGACAATGCTTCAATTCACACATCCACTATTGCGAAGGCCAGAATTAATGAATTAAAGTTCAAGTTGCTTCATCACACACCTTATTCGCCAGAATTAGCTCCTTCGGATTATTTTCTATTTAAAAACGTGAGAAAATGGCTCGGAGGTGAAAGATTTGTGAACAATGAATAGGAGGAATCTGCGATTGATGGCTATTTTAAGGGATTTAATAGGAATGTAATAGCTATTGAATATCGCTGGAAAAATTGTATCGAGTTTTTTTTTCCAATATTATTGTGCATTCTTTGTTACGTCGGCTAGTGCTGGGACTGCCCTCGTATATGCGTAACTGAGTTTAAAATTATTTGATTTAAATTATTTTTAAACACCTATAAAAATAGTTAAAACTGTACCAATGTAGCAATGTTCTTCAGCCACCCTGTATTTTGCACAGTGTATGTATTTGAAAGATTGTTAGAATGGAGTAGGATTAACATCTGACATAGTTGGATTTTTGTTCATCGAAAGAGGTTTGGCGTCTAGATCACTTGCTTAGTTCACAATACCTCCAGTTTAAGTTTATTAATGAAGCAGATGAAGTAAATGAAGCTATCCGATACATGTATGTACATTCCTTGTTCGACGATACCTGTTTCTTGGTTTTGTCACCGTTCCGCCACCAAATACAGTTTTGCTGATTCTTCTTCAGTGCTTCAGGTTCCGATGTGGTTGAAAAGTTAAAATGTCGACACGATGGGCTTTCGCATTGTCATTGTTGCATTTGCTGCACAGTAAAATTTTTGCTTGTTTTTGTCGGAGATTTCGGGTCGGCCAGTGTCCTGCCGCATCAATTCATTGTTTGGCGAGTCGGATATCTGAAAGCGGCTATAGTCGATAAAAAGATTAAACCTGTTGTCGATCTACATTTCTTGAGTCTTGTTCAGGATTTATCGTGGTGTAAACACCTTGCCAATTTTCGATTTACCAGCTACACTGAAAAGATCAAGTCCGATCGGTTGGAACAGCCTAGCTTTCCACACATCACATTCCTTACATATGATGGATAAATGACTGATAGTGCGGTATTTACTACATGCATAAATCACATTTTTTAAGGCACTATTTATGCAAAGAATTTTATTGGAAGGTATTGTCATGAAAAACACTTTTCGCATGGAAAAGTGTCGCGAAAGACACTTTGGATGGACACTTTTCCCATAGCAGCAAAATATCGTGAAAGACACTTTTTCCATAGAAAAGTGTCGTGGAAGACACTCTTCAAATAGAATAGGAGAAAAAAAGACTTTATATATAATAGTGTCATGGAAGATACTTTTTATAAAGAAAAATACTTTTTGAAAAGTACTTCTGTTAGAGAAATATAAGTTTCAAGAAAGTTTGATTAAAGAAAAATGCCTTGGAGAACACCTTTCATATGGGAAATTCTCTTGAAAGATTACTATCACTTAGATTGGAACACGCCTTGGACGTTATGTAGAAACTACCTTAGAGCACATGGTAACTGTCGAACATCCTTTTTTATATCAGCAGGGTCTTATAATGCACGCTTCGAATGAAAGGTGTCTTACAAGGAACATATTTACATCAAACGTTTCCTTCGAAGCTGTCCTCCATGTGGAAAGTTTCATCAAAGGCAATTCTTCATACGAAAAGTTCTCCTAAAATTACTTCTTCATATGAAAGGTGTCCTTCAAGGTATATCCTCTTAGAAATTGATACTGAATAAATGTACTTTAAGCTCGCTGCTCACTGTTGGCTGCATCTCCACTAATATTCAGCATTAATGACTCACCATTTCGATGCCTAAAATAATAGACAATTCAAATAGACGGCATATTTTATATATATTATTATAAAGGGTTATCTATTTAACAGTTTCAAAACCGCCGGTCTGGCAAGATTGTCAGCTGTTGAATACCTGTCATCTGAAGTGTTATTTATTTAGTAAAAGGTTTGCCATATAGCCAGAACTTACTACAAAAGTGGTGATTCAAACATGGACTTTCAATCGAACAAAATCTTTGTTCAGCGTTGATTCTTATTTCTCACTCGGTGTTTACGTCAGCAAGCATATGGAGCTCGGAGAATACAGTAGTGATTGTGAAAAAGCCATTGCATTCGGAAAAAGTGACTGTTTGGTACGCATTATGGTCTGGAGGTGTTTCATCGAAATCATAGCTTTATGTGTGTTTTACTTAACTTTACATTTGAAACCGAAAAAGGGATAGCCCTGTATTAAAACTTAGTTTATTTGTGTTTTTATCATGAAAATTTCAAAACAAAAAAAGTTTATTCACAATTCTATCAATATTAAGTTTGATAAAATTAAATAATTGCCAGTAGTTAGAATTTAATTTAATATTTTAAAAATCAACTATGAGTATCTTTAACTACATTTTTTCGGTTTACAAAAACTGATATGGACATTTCTGTACTCTTTTGGGAGGGGATGTAAATCTATTTGACAGTCTGTTGCTATTTTTTTTTCAAACTAATGCAATCATTAGATGGTAAATAAAGCAAACACAGTTGCTTTTAACGAATATTATTGAAATCTACCTGCATGTGCTATAGTTTAGGTCATAGCTATATATAACCGAGTACAACCATTTGGAGTGACGGCAAATTATTGTATTTTTATGTTATGTCCATGAGCATTGCTGTAGGGTGAATATTAACGTTCTAAGAGTCGACAACTAAACACAATTCTTTCTTTATTGCATGTGTGTGTGTGTGTGTAAGTGTGCGATTACTAACAAATGTATATACAACATATTGGCATAGAATAAATGGGAATATCGTACGGACATGTGCTTGTGTTTGTGTGATCCTATATAAAACATTTTTTTTTTTTTTGCTCACAATGACCTTGGCATTGAAATATTTTCACTACCCTTTCTCACCCTCTACATTCCATGTCTCTCCGCTTATCTTTACGGTATTGTAACCGAGCGAATTTTCTGTTGTAGCCCCGGTATATTTACTTGTATGGATGTGGTCTGTCGGTCTGTCTGTATCTGAATGATACAATCCGTTTAAAATACTTACGTAGTATCGCCGTAGTAAACATGTGCTATCGTTTGTAACAGTCGTATCTACTATGGGTCGAATAATTTAAGCTATTTAGTGTATGCGATGGATGATGATTTGCTGCTATCTGTTCTGTTTGCCAGCCACTACTCGTATTCCTGTGAACGTAAAGGCAGGGTAATAACATTCGTACTTATGCATTTCCGCCGTGGGGTGAGAGGTCAATGACTAGAAGTTTTCTATTTTTACAGTTTGTTTTGGAATGTCGTGAAGGCGAACTTCTTTGGATTACCTTTTATCATCTTTATCCAATTAGCCATTTGGAAGATAACGCGGCACCGGTTGCTCAGACGAAGGTATGAAAATATATATTATTTGATATGGTTAAAGATGTGTCACCTATAAGGAATCGTTTCAATTATCGAGCGTCTTTTAAATAAATACATTTCTTAACTTTCTAAGCCGATTGGGCTAAATCTTCCTTTATTGCCGGCTGGTATGATAACTGCCGGAGATCTTTACGAAACTTCTGGCAATTTGGCACAGTCAAAACCTTGCCAGATCGTTGCCGGATATTACAAATGGGCCATATTGCCCCAGTCTTTTTGGTAGCTCCTACATAAATTGGCCGATTTACCAAAATTAAATATTTAATGCAGTAAACATAATTTTTGTTCAACGCATGGCATTATAATGCAGAAAAAATTAAGAGAATAAGACCGATTAATCAAGCATGTTCCGGTCTAGGGTGGCTGATGAACGTTGCTGTATTAAGAAACTCAATTAACTATCTTCATTTCGTACAAATTATTTTTTCTTCATTCATTTGAATAACAATACATTTTCATTAAGTCTTTTTCAACGACTTTTAAAAATAATTGAATCTAAATGACCTCGACGCTTGGCTGCGCATATGCGAAGTCGTTTTTCATTACCGTTTTTCAGTTCCCTAATTATCGTTTGAATGGATTGCTTTGAATCATTCAAATTTGTTGATTTTGTTTTGTATTCAATATGAAGACGAGAAAAAAATTATGTGCAGTGTGGTCAGGAGACTGTGGAACAGGATGTGGAATTTCTTAAAATCAACTTATTGAAAAGTTTTCGCTACAATTCTGCCACAACAGGCCACCATATTGTTTAAATCGCACCGATTTTCTTGCGACTTGTTTATGGAGAGAAAAACTCTTTTAACGACTTTACTTAGTACTTTGGAGACAATATTCATCAGCCGCCCTGTACTTCACGTATAAATCACTCATATCTTTTATTCAGCTGTAATTAATTCGCTCAAATTTATCAGACTTCAAGAGTTTTGAGCTTGATTTAGAAAATGCTTTGCATAGTTACATAGTTAGAATGGAAGTAATTCCAACTCTCATACAAATTGATCGATTTTGGGAAACTCAATCTTTTCTCCGTAATTTCTAGTTACTAGGCTATACAAACCTAAATTAATATGGCCAATATATGGCTTGGCAAAGGTTACAAAAAAATGTCTTTTGGTGGATTTTTTCCGAAGGCAACTACGCTTAAAACAGTCAAATTTAACACACATGAAGCGCATGGTAGATGTAGATCTGGTAAGGAAATTGAACTACAATGTCATCTCTCGCTCTGTGTTTAAGCACCTCCCATACAAACCGACAGATTTACAGAAGTTCAAGTTTTCCCCGTGGCTTATAATTGACCGGCTGCAGTGCTCTTCTCTCAATTTTCAGACTGGCATTATTCGTTTAATTTACTGCTCTGGCCAGGTATATAAAATCGTTCAGCTCAGTGTCCAAACTAGATGAATTTGATTTAGTTGAAACAAACAAAATTTTGTGTTCTAGTTTATAGTCAATCTCCTTCTCAGTGCTTAAGAAGACTGCAGTAAGTTATCGCAATTTTCCGCCACGATCAGCAAATGTCTTTTGTTAAATATTGTGTAGTCGCGTCTGCTTGAGATCTCATCATTATCATTCAAAGAAATATTGGAAAAATCGCTGAAAAAGCAAAATCGCTAAAATACAAATATACGCATATCTCGTACATCGAACATCTAAGCGAGGAAATTCTAAGTGCCAATACTGTTTGCCAATAGATGGCGCCAGCTGTAAGTGCTAGTCGATTCTGCCATAATCTAAACGTTATGAGCCGAGCTTAGGCATATGGTAAACAAACCGCCTCGTCACAATAGTAATTTCTTTTGACGTCATATTCCTTTGGTTGTGTGAACATCTCGTATGATTTTGTGGCAAATAAACGTCATATGTGGGAAATGTTGATTTTCTTCTTTCAATCGAAGAAAACGGCGGCAAAGCCCATCGAAAGCTTCAAAATGTTTACGGAGATTTTGCTTTAAGTGAAAGAACGTGTCGAGATTGTTTCTGTCGCTTTAAGGGTGGCGATTTTGATGCTTACGACCGCTCGCGTGAAAGAAGACGAAAAACCGTCGAAGATATTGAATCGACGGCATTGCTTGACGGGGATCCGTGTAAAACGAACGCAGAGCTTGCTTCAATATTGTGAGTTACCCACCAAGCCATTTCCAAGCGATTGCATGCGTTGGGAATAATTCAAAATCAAGGAACATGGGTTCCTTATAAGTTGAAGCCAAGGGAGGTTGATTGTCGTGTTTTTCGCTTGTGAACAACTATTTCAGCGCTAAAAAAGGAAGGGTTTCCTTCATCGTATTGTAGCAGGTGATAAAAAAGGGATTCATTACAGCAATCCAAAGAAAAGGAAGTTATGGGGGCTGCCCGGTCATGCTTCTACGTCGTCGCCTCTGCCGAATATTTACACTGCGAAGGTTATGCTCTGTATTTGGTGGGACCAGATCGGTGTTATTTATTACGAGCTGTTGAAACCAAGCGAAACCATCACTGCGGATCGGTAGCGACTGAGAAACGACCACAACACGTGGAGTGGCACGAAAAAGTGATTCTTCAGCATGACAACGCTAGGCCTCATGTGACCAAGCCCGTTAAAATGTGCCTGGAAACGCTGAAATGGAAAGTCCATATAATCCAGATATTGTGCCTTTCGATTATCACTTGTTTCGTTCTATGGCACACGGTCTGGCTGACCAGCAGTTCTACTCATATGACGACATCAAGGGATGCCTAAATTCGTGCATAGCCTCAAATGATGAACAGTTTTACCGTGACTGAATTCGAGCTTTGCCAGAAAGATGGAAAAAAGTAGCACCTAGCGGTGGGCAGCACTTTCAATGAATCATTTGTAAACATGTTTTCATAATAAAGTGAATTTTTATAAAAAAAAAAAAAAACATCAAGAACTTAGTTGCGCACATAATAATAAAATTTTCGACCCTTAGAATGTTTTTAACAATTGTCTTCGGTTTTTTTTGAAGTTGCTCAAATCAAAAATTCGCCGAAAAGCAATTGCGTCCCCATTTCGAAAACCCATCTTTCAATGTAAAATGTCTAATTAAATTGGGAAAAGCGGCAATATTATTTTTATGATACAAAAAATCACGAAATTAAAAAATCGCTAAGATACAGATGTGTTCACATCTCCTTGATATACTAAAATGTGTTTCAAGAAAGCAGTCTCCATCATATTGTGTAAATAAATATTCAAAAAGTTGCCAAATAAGTTAGTGAAACCGCTTGATAGAGTACCACCCTATTTAAGGCCGTGGTTGGTGCAAGAGTTTCTGTACGATTTTTGTTATAGTTTATATTACATTTCGAGGTGATCAATATCAATCCGTAAAGATGTATCGACTACATAGTAATATCAAACTAAGATATGAATTCACGTATTTTGGCTGAGTCGGTTTACCCAGGAGAGATTTATGGTCGATGACAAAACGATATAAATCCTTATAATTTTCTTAAGTTTTAGGAGGGATTTGTTGCAGTGTGGAGGTTTGGTATTTTTTGTGTTTTTCAGGTCGAAAGTCACACTAATAAGGTTCAATTAGGTGGGCTAAGATAGTGTTTATTTTCTCACATAATACGCTCGTAACGAACTTATAGGTATATACGATGGGTAATACATTGATCCTTCAATGGGCAATCTCGTGCTTTTTTAATATAGCGCGTAATACGACCGGGATTTCAGTCATCCGACATGAATGCGTTTAGCCAAAGCTTGTTTATAAATTTATCCATGTTGTTTAGTCACTCATAATCTTGTGTCTTAAACCACTCTGCCGGCAATCCGTGGAGATATTCAAAATTTTTGCTCTTAAGCCATGCTGCTGTTATTCTGATCTCGTTTCGGATTCGTAGATAGAGAGTCTACGTCATCATCGGCGGGATTTCCTCACTTTTGAAATTACCATGATCAAAGGCTCATCGTTATCATTATCTTTTTTTCGATTTACATTTTTGGGCTTCATTCCCACCAACGTAACATTCTTTATATTCATTCTCTCGTTCTTCCAACCATATTTTCTCCGCTTACAGAGAAGCGGTCTGTCTCAATTCATTGCATTTCCTGTCGACACACATCTTAATTGGCTAAAGCGTTGCCATACATGCAGCATTGTTTTTCTCACGCATTATGCCAAATTATTTAACGCTACAAAGTTTATCTGAGCATTGATTTTCACAACCAAGTATGGGGTTTCTGGCAGTTCTTATAGAATGCAAAATATCTCTTGTAACTATATTTGAGAATGTTGTATCGTAGTAATTGAGAATATTTGTTTGAATAGACTGTGGCTATTTTAGGGATTTGCTTCGGCTCAATTTAGTGTGTACTTTGCTGCAATTAGGGCCAAGGAAACGGTCTTGATAAGGATAATAGCTCTGCAGTCATTAAAAGAGCTGAATTGCGGGACAAGATTTGCTAGAGTCCTGATAATTATAAGCCCACCTTGGATTTAAGGTCACACAGCCACATAAAGTGTGAGCTTATTTTGAAGTCGCTAAAAAGCATTTTATTTTCACACATTAGCTTTATTATCCATTTGAAAGTAAAGTGTTTGGATAACAAATACAATGGATAATTTTAAAATTTAGCTGTTAAATGATAGATCTTGTTTGTATTTACTTTTGGTTCACAATAAACTCATTTAATAATAGAAATGCTATATTTTTTAATTAAAATTGAAATTCTTCATTTCAGGTAAATGTCGTTTGTTGCATTAACATTTTCACCCTACATTAAATCTGAACTCTTCTAAGTAAGTATTAACTTTTATGTCGTAATTCAGTCTAATGAAACATTGTTTTCCATCAATCCGTTGAATCGACTTATTTGAGTTGGCGTCTCCGACTTTTTTGCTCTTAGAAATTCCGTCTGAAATCAAAATATAAAATTAAATCTTAAAAAATTATAGCCATTCTTCAAAATAAAATCGAAAAACAATTAAAAATTAAATTGTCTGAAATTTGTGCTGAACCGAAAATATTTAACACATACATTTTTAAAAGAGAATGGAAAAGGCACCTTAAACTGAAATTGCTTCAGGTTTCCCACATAAAATCAGTTTTACCCAATTAAATATGTGAAGTTTTTTTTTTTGTAAAATGCCTGTTTAATTTTCTACTGGTCCACTTGTTTTGCCCTCGCTTATAGCCAGCCTCATATATAGCTAAATGCGAAGGAGACTGTAAATTGAAATTGTTTCAGTTTTTTTTCATTAAATTAATTGCACTCTACTTGCAAAAAAAAAATTAAAAAAGGCATTTAAGTGTGTGAAATTTTTCTGTAAAATGCTTATCCAATTTTGAGATTATCCATGTTTTTCGTTTATAGTCAAACCTACTTTTGCTGACTCCTTTTCGACTTTTGAAAAGACTGCAGTAACACTTCACAATTGTTGATAAAAGATGTCACTATCATGAGGAAGTTGCTTTTTTATTACAGATTGTATAGTCGTGGTTGCTGCAGCTTTCCTTATTGTCATAGCTTCACAGCTTAATTGAAGAGATCGCATGATAGATTATCACCCTGTCTAAGACATCGTTTGGTGCAAACGGCTCAGAGCGATCGTAGTCATATCAACTTCATAAGGATACCAAAGCCAGCTATAATTTCAAGTAGCTTTTGCTGAATCGGTGGGACTATGGCAGTTTTATTGTCCATAAATAAGATAAGATAGATGATAAGATAGATAATACATGCCCCATGTGATATTTTTTAGACTTGCTCAGGATTGCATCAGGAAGTGTAAAATCAACTAAGGAAGTCATTTTAAATTGAAATATTTGTAGGCTTTCTGCATAAAACTTATGTGTACTCAACGGAGAATTAAATTTAGAATTTTTATTCTATTTTTTTCATTTTATAGTGCCAGATTTTCTGCATTAAATTTATTTCACTCCATCCTCAACAGAAAATTAAGCTTAAGTTTTTTTTTTATTAATGACTAAGTATTGTTTTTAATTTAACGACTAAATATTAGCGTTCTCAAGTAGTGATTTATCTTTTGATGATGGATTCAGTCCTTTTATCTTTAAGTTTTTTCCATTTGGTCGATTTTGCTCGATTCCGAATTTGACCTTGCTAATGAATACGCAACACTTTTATGAGAAATTTTTTAAGCAGTTCAACTTCTATAGTGTTTTCAACAGACTAATGGACGTACGGACGGACAAGTCCTGAGCGACATTGTTTTTTTTTTTTAAGGACGATCAAAAGTAAATCGGTGTCCACAAGAAAAAATTATTTCAGTGGACTTAGCAACAAATTGTATTCCTTCTTATTGTTGCTTTTATTTAGAAACGTATTTGCATAGTCCAAATTCAGTGTAATTCTCAAGTTATAACCATTTTCAAAAGAGCGATTTTCGTAAAATTGCGTATTGCCTCTAAATACTTTTATAAGAATAAGAATATGTCTTTGTGGTGTTATTGTTTACGTCGTTAAATTGCATGTTGTCGTCCAAACGTGGTTTCAAAATTCTGCATATTGCGAATGTTATAACAAATTTGCACAATGAAATCTCTAGACAACAAATGACATTATTAAACATAGTTAATTCTTCCCACGAATTAAAAATGAATTTTATAAATTAAATTAAATTATGAACTACAAATTAGGAATTAAAACGAATTTTCAAAAAATTAGATTAAATTACGTTTAAGAAAATTATATTGCCTCGAATTAAAATTGCATTACATCAAATTACACTGAATTATAATTGAATTACATTATAGTTGAATTACAAACAATTTGTAAATATTGTAAATTGTAAAAATTAAGTATTTATTTGCTTGTGTAAAGGCTACTTTAAATAGCCATGTAATTATGAAAACCCCTATTTTGTTAAGCCCATATGGCAACCCAGCAGGGCACGGAGGTCTCATAGTTGAAACCAGCGATGTACCCGCTTTCTTTTTCCGCTAGCCGCCAACACGATTACTTCGCCAGCCGCCCTCAACATACGAATAAACCCCACATAATGTAAGCTAACCGAATATCTCGCTTTATTTTCATCTCCTCCAGCACGAAACCCCCTCGTAAGTATACACGTCTCGCCAAGAACCTAAATTCTTCTACAAAACATCCAATTTCTCTCGAGGTACCTGAGTTCTACACTAAATCTGACAGATTTACACCCTAGGAGTTGCAGTTTACAGATATACTTTATGGGATCTCAAACAATTATTTTTATTTGTTGCAAAAGGAATTACAAAGTGGTGGCGGATATAATAAAAAATAATATTTATTGGCACACAGAAAAACCGTTCCCTAAGGAATTGTTTTTCCAAATGTTGGCCGAAAATGCATTCAGTAGCTGTCCATTTCAGATGATCCAATTTTGGATCACGTATTCTTGCACTTCTGGTGATGCGATTGATGGAGACCAAATTCCAAATTCATGCCATGTTCAAGCGTGATGTGTGGCAAGTAACTCCATTTTGTTGGGACGGAATGTCGTCGAGATCAGGGGCTTCAATATCAGATAGCAATGAGTTCACTTTAGTGGGGCTGTAACGGCCGCTGTTCACTATTCTGTTCGGGCCGGCCTCATTTTTTAACTGTAACTCTAGCCTATAAAAAGCACCAACCTTTTTTTTTTTGTCTGGGGATAATGGTTATTCTCGAACTTCCTCGGGTTTTCAGCCCATTGAGACAGAAATGGGTCCCTTTGGATCTTCAGCCCAAAATGACAGTTTAGAAGTAACTATTGAATTTACTGTCATTGCAAACAATGGGTCTTCTTTATGCTTTCCAAGAGCCCACAGACTGAAGCAATGATGATTTCCATGGTCGGTCAACTTGAGTTTTGTTCTCGTAAAGTGCACCAATCTATTACATACTTACAACTAGGCAAGCAAGGTTATTCAACGTCGAAGTCAAACTATACTGAACCAAAATACCACAACAATGTTGCAGTTAGATTTCCTATACAATCCCCAGTAGAAAAAGTACCTGCTGACCTACCTGATTATCCTATCGAGTTCAATAAAAGGGAAAAGTAAGAAATAATTCTGCATCGCAAAGACGTTGTTGGTTGGTTGTCTAGAAGTCTTCGGAAATTAAAAAAAGGCCTGTTGTCTGTCTGTCTGGACAATTCCAAATGAAAACTTCAAAAATGTTGGACAAACAACATGTTGTAGTTGCTTTTCATCGGTTTCGCTTTGGCATTCTTCTCTTTGCAACCGAACAATAGTTTGCCGGCGAGCGGCTTTCGTTTTGCCACAACTTGAGGAGGCATCGATGGCATGTGCTGGGCACTGGGTGTGCTGCTGCTACCGCTGCTGCTGCTGCTGCTGTTGTAATAGCCAACAATTTTTACAATTGTGTGTCGCTGTGAATTTATTGCTCATTGATTTATGGCCGAAATTGTAAATTGTGTAAAGTGCGAAATTGCAATTGCTTCAGACGCTCACATGCATCACAAACAGAGGTCGCATCGCTCCATAGCCCATGCACGACGATGAGTTCGAGTGGCAGAAAGATGTATAAAAAATGTTTGTTTTGTCACATGTTGGCCGTTGTTGTTGCCATTGCCGTTGCATGCATAAAAAATCAACAAGCAAAATGGCCCAAAGTAACAGCCCCAACCAACAATCAAGGCAGGGAGAAGTGCAGCTGCAAAGCCGGAAGTGTTCGTAACGCCGGCGTTAAATAGTGAGTATCTGTTGGTTGTTCCCCTCTTTTTTCAGGCACGCGGTCAGGGTGGGACTAGGGGCCAACCTGGTGCTATTGTTGTACCCGTACTGGTGCTGGTGCTGCTGCTGTTGCCATTGCTGTCGCTGCTCTGGTTGTTTTAGTCACATTTCTCGCATTTGTTAGTGCCAAGCAAATACACTGTGAACGTTCACTGGCGAAATGGCAACACCCAAAACGTTCATCCAGAAAAAAAACGAAAAACAAAAACGTCCTACGGCAATCAAGTTTATTTGTCAGGCAATTAATTACTGCAGTAAGGAAGAGAGAGAGAATGGGAATGGCGGTGGGGTGCAGCAGCATAGAAAACAGACTGTTGTTACCAGCAACTGTTCCAATGCAGGCTGTTCCTTTTTTGTTTTCAAAGACACATTTTTCATTTCAGCAATGAGAAATAGATCAAAAAGTCGCAACCCCATACACACAGGCATATGTGAACGAACCGGATAATTTGATACAACTCCAAAGGAATTTGTCATGTTCTTTTTTACAAATTTAATTGTTTCATTTAACTTTTGCTATTGTAAAGGTTCACTTTTGTCAGGTGGTTTCGCAGCCAAATCGCATTCACAGGGTAACAGCAGTAATCTGAACTGTTTCTAAACTATATTAACAGATTTTAGTAATGGAAAGTTGTAAAAAGTGGAAAAAATATCAATTATTATCCTTACTTACATATATAGGGGTGTTATGCGCGCATTTAGAAAAAAGTTTTCTGATGAGTTCGATATCACCAATTAGTCGCAACTTGGTTTGGTGGGGTCTTTGTAGTGGACCATTGTAGCTAGCCAACATTATGGACTATACTGCAATAGCACAAAATGAAAAGGATATCAAATTGTGAACTCACAAATGTTATGAGCAATCGAATCATCGCATTGGCATCCTTGAGCTAGCCAGCACCAGTACGACAACAGCACTATATGAAAACGAACTCACAAATATAGGGTTATCCATTGTTCGTTTTCAAGTAAAGGTATAATTTCGATGAAACGTTTATTTCATTATAATTCTTGAACCCTGCTATTATGTACGAAATACAATGTCATTTAAAAGAACGCTCCTGAATTGATTCCGGCAGTGGATCATTTTGGGGGTCATTTTTAGACCACTTTTTCGCGCAATTCAGGCGGCATCTCGACGATAACGACGAATGTTGGTTTTTTAAATGCTCCACCGTTTAGATGTTATCCGCGTAAACACGATCTTTGACGCAGCCCCAGTTACCAACTGATGTCGCCAAAAATGTGAAATTACGCTTTCTGGAAAATGCTCATGCATTATATCCAAAATCGGTCGCATTGTGTGGTTAGCGGCATGGACTTGTCCACATATATCGTACAGTTCATAATCTTCAATTGCAGGCAAAACAAAAAAAAAATAGGTTATCATATGGTCATAGAGCTCTGAATTGAAATTCGAATTATCCGTCACACTTTCACTAACAGTAGCGACATCTTTGGCATATTTTGCGATGATGTACAGGCCAGCCCACATCTGCAATGCTTCCAATCTCCTCACATTTCTGTAATGTCTTCGTCTTGACAGTTCTTGGGAAAGCGTCTTTATTTATCAATTCAATAATACATATTCACTTACTAACACTTAAGTCTAGATTATGTACCGTTTACACTATACATCGTTTGTGTTATATACTGTTCACATTGTATATGAATACTTAAATGGTAATACTCAACATATATATCTTTGCCAAATCCTGGCGCAGTAAGTCGATTATGACGACCATAATCACGCCGTGATGCACGAAAAGTGCCCATGTTTGAATCACCACTTTTGCAATAAATTTTGTCTATTTTTGCGCGTTCCTCGGTTCTTAAACGATCCATATTTGTAAATGGCAAAGCTTTCACTAAATAAATAACATTTCAGATGACACTTCCATATTCGTAAATGGTAAAACTTTCAGTCAATAAATAACACTTCAGATGACAGGTATTTAACAGCTTACAGCTTTGCCAGACGGGCGGTTTAAAACCACGAAATGGATAACCCTGCACAACTATAGGTGTGTGGTAAGCTCTCTAATAAGGGGTTTCGTCACTCATATCAACCACCACCCAGGAGTGTTGGCACGTCGAGTTTTTGAGCTGCAATTTCAATGTTACAAACCCTGGAATTGAATTGAATTCGATGTTCCCATCGAATTGAATATCCTTATCCCAATCGGTTACTAGTAAACTTGTATTTTCTTTAAACAAACCCTTCGGAGTTCTCATTTTCCACTGCCATTAAGTGAACTCTTTAAAGATGTCGGTCGATTTCGCGTGAATTTTGGCCATTTAAATTTTACTGTCTTTTTTTTAAATATTATACATACTTGAGAACATTCGATACGCTTGCTTGGATAATCATCCATGTCTGAAATGTCTTTAAATTTATCTTTTTTTTTTTCATTCTCTTACTCTACATTGTGTGTGTCGTTATTAATGTGTGTTCTCCATTAAACTACACTTTTGGGATATAGAATTGTTATGGTTTTCCATAGAAAATGTCACATGAAAATTAATGTCAGAATTGGCTGATAATGACAACTTAACATTTATATGGCCATAAAAATGGCATTCATGCCACATGGAAAATATTAATAAGAGCAAGACGAACGAGTGAATCAACAACACTACCATAGAGTGTGGCGGTCACAACGGAAGCTTCTTGTGTTTGCACGAGATGTTTAACGAAAATATATGGCTCCCTAAAGATACAAATGTCATGGTCGAAATGACCAGGGGAAAGTAAGTATATTTTGAACATCATTGTTTCATAGTGGATAATATGTATAAAAAGAAGAAAAAACATGGGGAACAGTCATACATCTTTTTGGCTATGTGCCATAGAGATGGGAATTTCGATCCTGATTTTTTTCAGGAATGTCGATTTTGGAATTGGGATTTTGTACGGGATTCCCTGGATTTTCAAAAGCAGTTTCTGGGTTTGTTCACAATCGCTCGGTTTTCAATTTAGCCATTATGAAAACACTGGCAGTTATTTTCGATTTTTCTTGTAATATAAATAATATGCGAAGAAGATCATCCAGTCATTGAAATGACCATAATTCTGTGAAAAGGTGCTTTTCGTGTAATTTACTGCTTGCTTTTTGCAAATTATAACGGAAACAAATTGTGTTTTGTGTTAGTCAGAAAGAAAAAGTGCGAAAATTCAACAGATGATTTTAATAACCTTAATAACCTCACACAAAATCAACTGCAGTGGGGTCAGAAGACTTCGAAGGCCAAATGAGTATAGAGTTTCTTGAAATCAGTATATTATGGCCTGTCTACGTGATAAGTTCTAGAGTCCTGTTGAGAAAGAAACAGGATTGAAAGGGATTCTCTTTCGGCCTAATTCCAAAATAGAATTCGTAGCAACATACATCAGCCACTTACTCATTGACTTAACTGACAACATTCGAGAAACTGCAAGTGAAGGAGAATTTTGTACTCTTTTATCTCTAGACTTAGAGAAGGCATTTGATAGATTGAAACACGCAACCCTTATTGGTAAATACTATTGCAAGTATGGATTCTCCAATAGACGTCAGCATTTTTCTTGTAATGGTCAATGTTTTGATTTGTTAGCTGTATCTAGTGGTGTTCCACAAGACTCTTATGTTAGGTCCATTAATGTTTCTTAAGTACAAGGTGTGTTAAAAAAAAATAAGGTAAATTTTCATTTTTCTCAAAAAATATTTCTTTATTCATCAATTTCTATTTTATCTCCTTCAAAGTGGTCCCCTCGGATATAATATAATTGAGCCAGCGTTTTTTCCAATCATCGAAGCAGTTCTGATATGCTCCTTTTGGTATGTCCTTGAGCTCTCTCAGCGATTCGGTTGTTACCTCCTCAATCGTCGGAAAACGCCGTTCTTTCATGGCTCTCTTCAACCTTGGGAACAGGAAAAAGTCGCAGGGGGCCAAATCTGGTGAATACGGTGGCTGAGGCATGATAACGGTGTTGTTTTTGGCCAAATAATCTCTCACAAGCAAAGATGAGTGAGCAGGTGAATTGTCGCGATGCATGATTTTTTTCCACAATTTCGCGCGTTTCTTTCGTTTTGCTTCACGCAAACGGCGCATAACTTTAAGGTAATGTTCCTTATCTACCATACGGCCTTGTGGTAAGAACTCCTGATGCACTACGCCATGGTAATCGAAGAAAATAGTGAGCAAAACCTTGACATTTGATCGTACTTGGCGTCCTTTTTTTGGTCTTGGGTCTCCTGGACTCTTCCATTGCGACGATGGGGCTTTGGTTTCGATGTCATAACCGTATACCCATGATTCGTCACCAGTTATGACCCTTTTAAGCAAATCTGGATCATCGTTGACTTCATTCAACAATTCCTGAGCGATGCTCATGCGACGTTGTTTTTGGTCAAAATTCAGCAATTTTGGAACGAACTTCGCTGCCACACGCTTCGTGCCCCAAATTTACAAAAAGATTGTATGGCATGAGCCAACCGATGTGCCGATACCTCCAGCAACTTATCTAATTGTGATTCGACGATTCTCCAGAACAATTTTCTTCACTTTCTCAACATTTTCATCGGTCGTTGATGTGCTGGGGCGTCCAAAGCGAGCGTCGTCATTCACATCTTCTTCACCTTCTGTGAAAAGCTTGTACTACTTGTAAACGTATGTCGCTGTCAACGTTTCTAAGTGTTCATCGAAATCACCATCTTGAAAGCGACTGAACCAATCTCGATACATTGTTTCACTTAAAGCAGCGTCTCCGTAAACGTTCCGAAGCTTTCGATGGGCTCCGCCGCCGTTTTCTTCGATTGAGAGAAGAGAATCAATATTTCCCGTATATGACAATTACTTGGCACAAAATCATACGAGATATTCACACAACCAAAAGAATATGACGTCAAAAGAAAATCACTATTGTGTCAACACGGTGTGTTTACCATATGCCTAAGCTAGGCTCATGACGTTTAGGTTATGGCAGAATCGACTATCACTTACAGCTGGCGCCATATGTTGGCAAACATCGAGAACTTAGTTGCGCCTCTAATAATACTGGATAAAATGTAAAAAAATCGACGTTATTACCGTGACATCTCTGGTACCTCCAATAAAAATTGCCTTATTTAACTCATATATTCTTAGATTCTTATATATCTCTATACAATTATAATTTTTAAGTATAATCGGTTTCGCATCAGGCATTTAGAACTGTGAATGAAAATAGATTGCACTGCCACAATCCTTGGAGCACCATATATATAAATTGGCTGATTTAACAAGAAAATCATTGATCTTTCTACATTTCCCATATGGAGGATATCAGAAATTCTGCACTATGCATATAATTTTTGAAAACCTAAATCCACCTCTACGCATTCTTCATACATTATAGACAAACACACAAAGACACAAAATGGTTTATATTGGTTCGTTTCTTTTTTTTTTTTTATTTAGGTCACATTGACGTTGAGAAGATCCTGTCATGACGCGACGGCTTGACCGAATTCGTTTGTGATTTCTGGCCTAGGCCGTGTGTCTCGTGGTGTCGTTACTCCCGATGATACTTTTTTGCTATCAATCGAAGGATTTGTCTATTAGAGCATCAATTTAAAACATTTTTCTACTTAAACTCCATAATCTCTGACAAATCCGAGGAGAAGAACAACAAAAGCCGACAGCAAAACTTTCAAAATAATTGTATGGTATCAAAGTTAAGGTTGAAATCCTTAGAAAGGACTTTAGTAGTAATGGCAATTGCAAGCAATCCTCTTCAGTTTGGTTAGTTTCTTTTGCTATTTCCAAAGTCTTAAGTAAGTTTAAATGTTGCATAAGGACACACACACACACGGTAACAAGCACACGAATACATCGATTTTTATTTGTGCACGTGAGTGTGTCATACATGACCAATAACATTTTCTTTTTTTCAGGGTATTTGCTTTACCTGCCAATGACATGGCCAGAATCCTTTAGAGTCGCTCTCTATCTCTTTGTCAGTGTCGTTTGTTTTTGTTTCCTTCATTTTTTTTTTTTTTTTTGACAAGAAACTTACAATAGTCCTTGCTAATGCATTTGCTGTTGTTGCAGTGAAAACAAAAAGCCAAAGTAAATGCTCATTTTGTTGTTCTGTATGTGCGTGAGCATGTGTGTGTTTGTTTGCGATAGTTGAAACTCGTCTACTCGTCCTTTGAAATTTCATCGACCAGCAGTAACAACTTTTGCTGAGTTTGGCATTGTTTTTGTCGCTACGAAACTTAAATTGTAACATTCCAGCAATAACATGATTTGTTTGTTGTTATTAACGTGAAATCCTTGAGCTTGTGCTGTCTTCTGCATGTATACATGTGTGTATGTGTGTGTGTTTGCTCTGGTCCTTGTCACTAGCTACATATATATTTCAGAGGCAATGCCGTGCGCCACTTTGGTCTTTGAAAAGTCCTTCATCCCCTTCATCTAATAATCCAACAAAAACAGTTGGCAATAGTGCGGAAAATAAAGTCAACAAGCAATTATCGCACTTTTTGTGGCTCTTTCTGTGCTCTTTCGGAGCGAATGGAGCGTTACCATTGCCACAAGTCTGATGGCATTCGATGCGTATGATGGTGGGACTCTTTGTAAAGTAAAGTAGCAAATTGATATCGGAATATAAAGGATTGACTTTGAGTCATTCATTGTTAACTTGTACAAGTTGTGTGATGGTTGCGCCAAATCTACGATTTACGAGAAATCTTGGCGAAATTCACCTGTCACAAATGGGGAAAACGACATACAATAAGTCGTCCCATGCAACAAAGTCAGTGAAATGAAACATGGCCGATGGCATTGATATATAGATCAAAAGAGAGGCAAGTTTTTGAAGGTTTGAAATGAATGCAATTTTTTTACGGTAATGCTACTGCCCGCACTTTTATGGACTATCAAAGCATAAACTTGTGTCACGGCGTAAAAATATAATTTTTTTTTATACCCACCAGAGTAGCAGGGCCATTTCGTTTGTAACAAGCAGGAATACTCGTCTGAGATCCCATAAAGCATTTATATATAAGCACTTGTGATGGTCATAAAAACCTATGTCGGTCTAAGCATACCCGTCCCTTCGGCCACTTGCAGTAGTAGCACCGTTCCAGCTAGGAGGCTAAAATTTGGCGTAAAAATGTTCCATATTGATAGGCATAAGTTCATAAGTTGGAGACTGGCGAGAATCGGCCAAATAAGAAAAATCTTACTCATACAAGTACTGAACCCACTTTTAGAAAAATTGTACCTTTTATTCGTTAATAAAAAGTGGTGTATTGAGTTGAATTGTATATATTCTGAAAAGAACTATCCCAAATCATATAATTTTTGAAGGAACTGCCTTAGTTATGGGTGAGGTTACAGGAATATATAAATAAACACGATTTTTCAGCAGAAAAACTGGCTAACTCGATATATATTTCGTATGTGGTAAGAGTTCTGTTCTGACACATTCACTTGTCTGACGACGGGTCGGTACAACATTCTCTAAACTATAAACGTAAGTGGGCGGAATCGTTCCATTGATTGAAAACTTGCCTATATAAGGACAGAGCAATTACTGGCATTTTTAGTATTTTATAAACGATGCCATTTACCTATTAATTGAAATATAAATTTTATGCTGTATAAGGAGGTATTGCGACCTATCATGGCTTGGTGGTTAGTACAGACAACCATCGTTCGCATGATCCCGGTTTCAATTCCTGTTACGGCCACCTATCATAATTTCAGCGGTGATCGCTTCGATCATTTGAGCGGCGATCACTTCGATGCGTTTGACGAACATTTCCTGTAGTCTAGTAAACGCCAAATCAAGTAAATGTTCCTAGAACTAGTGACGTTCGGAAATGTCGTTAAACTGTAGGTCCCGTTGAATGAGTCTAAGAAGAAGAAGAGCTTACTGAATGTGAACAACTTTCCCATATGCCATTATTGGTGTAGTGGTTTACAACGTACCAGCTCCGTCAAACAATATTTGTTTTAATTTGTTTACGACTTTATTTTAATTTGTCAGTTGATATTCGAAAAACTTGAGAAATACAATTTTCGTCTAATAGAATAGATTCGGCTGTTAAGCGTATTTCTTTAATTGAACAAAAAATTCGTAGAACATTTTTTTGATATCTACATTGGCGATCCTGTCAGGCTTAAATACCAAGATATATTTCGTAATTACTGTAATGAACGTTAATTCTAACCGGGATATAAGTAAAGTAAATGCGTCGTGACATTATCTTTTGTGGATGTCAATTTATCAGCGGGATCAAACACCTAACAATTTGCAACACTTGGGAAAGTTATTTGTTATCCGATCTAGAATTCGAGGGGAATACCATTGTGAAATCGTTGCCAGTTTTGTCGAGAAATTTCAGGACATATTCCAGAGCTGCTGCAGTCCCTTAAAGAGACAAGAAGGGTGCAGATTCGTATGGGCCATTGAAGATAAAATAAGATAAATTTTAGTTTTTCTACGAAAATATATACGTGCGCTTTAAGTATTTCAATTCTATATTTTCAATTCTGTTAGTTATAGCAGCCTATTTGGATCTAAATTTATCCTTGTAATCGCCACTACAGAACTCCTACGATGATCCGACCTCCTCCGATCTCGGGAATAGGGTCACAAATTTCAGATAGTGATGCTCTCAATACGAATAGGCCAAATGGCTCTGATATTGAGAAGGAGTTTGCTACAGCTGAAGTCAATTAAACTTGCATCTTTTCGGATCAACCACCCAGAAGCTTGAGTTGTTCACATTGGGACATTATTTAGTGCGAAAATAATTGATAATGATAACACAAGAAGTTGATGTTATTCAGAAGCCGCTGGCTGAAAATCGCTACACTGCTCTTAAAAATAATCTTTTGGAGCGCCAGTTGAAACTTGATAAATTATTATCGGATACGGAAATCGGCGATCGGAAACCTTCTGCATTTTATAGATCTTTAATTTAATTGACCGTGCACAACATTAATTCGCATTTCGTTAAGATTTTGTGGCTTAAAAGCACTCAATATAGCTTTAGTCCAATATTTCTAATATAGATGGCATCTTAAGTTTGGCTGACAACATATGGGATGTTGGTAATAAATCGGAGATTTACGTTGTGGATTCCCATTATAAGGTCCAATGTCAATTGGGCATGAACGAGGTTGTAGTCAATTTGGCTAAAATTACATCAGCCCTGGGCGAACAGTTTAGTAGACTATCGGTAGATTTAGCGTCCATGAAAGCGTCAATTGATGCTTTTCCATCGAAGTTTCCATATATGAGTATAAGTTGATCTGGGTAATGATCCGCATAACGCAATTGGTTGTGCCGTTTCTCTTAACGGTTTGGTAGTAAAGTTAGGCAATGTAAACAGCCATGTCGGACATTTGTCGGACAAAAACAGGAAAACTTAACACTCCTGTTGTTCGTGGCTCCCGATAACTGGTTGAGTGATTGCACACGTCGCTTTTTCGTATATGATAAGAAGAATAAATTGCGATATTTAGTAGATAATGAAGCAAATATCTCTTTTTTACCTGTGCCTACGTTCTCGGATTACAAGCGACAGTCCGATGTTATGTTGACGACTGCAACATTTGGCAGAAAGCTTTTGAAAGCTTACTTGAGACTCAGACGAGGTTTTTAAATTTATTTTCATCATTTCTAAGCCTATTATTTTCGCTGATTTTATGTCAATGTTCGGCCTTTTAATTAATCTGAAAAATAGGAAATTTCATGATTCTTTGACTAATATTTCGGTCGCCGCAATTGAAGGCTTAATCGAGAGTTTTATTTCGAAATTATTTTTGGGAGATAAATACGACCGCATTTCAAAGGAATTTTCTACAGTTACTACTATTACAGATTACGACAAAGTATTCAAATTTTCGATGGTTCACAGAATCGTCTAAACCTAGACGATTAGATGCAATTAAATACAAAATAGCTAAAAATGAATGTGGTATTTTAATTAGTTTAGGTACTATATATGTCTGCCAGATTTTTGTGATATGATAGTATAGCGCAGATACTGGAAAGATCCATTCTGGCTAATAAAGTCTTGAAAAAATACAAAAAATTCAAATTTCAGCTGAAAAGTTGTTGGTACAAATGTTTTAGCTGAGATAAATGAGTCCAGGCTAGGTTTTTGGAAAACAATTGTGTTTTCCGAAGGTTTCTAACAATGTTACAATAATTTTTTGTTTTAATTCAAAGCAATATGACGTAATACTTGACAGACGTGTGAAGAAAGAGCTCCAATTTATTAATTGTTGTGCAATAGTTGTGGGCATAGTAATTCCATAACCAAAAAAAAAAGAGATATTCCACTTGAAGAATAATATAAGATGATGTGTTATATATCTGAAGAAGCAATTTTTGCCACGCCTACTTCTGGCGATGGATCGATACAACATCCTCCATATGCTATAGCTCATATATGGGCGAAATCAATCCATAAGAGGAAACTGAGCACAAGAATTGATTAAAATAATTTCGCCGTTTGTTCATTTGTTCATGAACTGAAAGCTGTATATGGTGTTAGTTAATAAGAGATGCTTGAAAAGGCTATTACAGCCCACTAAGATTTTAAGAAATTGTGTTTAAAAATTGTGTGCGTAATTGTTGAGAAATATTAAAAGGTATGGATTTTCAGTAAAAAAAAAACGTGCGAAATCGATATATTGTATAACACAAGAGCACATTTCGACATCTCAAATTACTTTATTAATTTTTAAGATGCCGCAAAAGTTGTGGTCGTGGTTTTCGAATAATCCCAAAAAAGAAAAATGTAGATTTTCTGCTGAAAAATAATATAAGTTTATATTTTGTATATGCGAAAAAAAAACATTTCTGACACGCCCATTTATCTGACGATATGCCTGTACATCGTCTTCGTCACTGTAGACAGCAATCTCGGGTGACGCATACGTAAGTCTCGGTTCTACCAAATCTTATCGCGCCAGTCCATTTGTTAGTTATTTATATGGTTCTGAGAAAAAGGGTTATTTTCTATTTTCCATGATTGGTTCCGAAATGCACCACAGTCTCATTTCGAATCGAGTGCTAAAGAATTCAAATTACTTCATTCAAAGAGGGAATGAGGTTCAGTATAGACTTCTGCTCGCTGTGTATCTACATATGGACAAGCAGCTTACTCGCTCGGAGTAAGCAGCAGGTCTTTGCAGCTTATCTAGCGAAAATTCGCATGTTCTTGGCATTTTTCAATAACCCCATCCACAATTATGGCGGAAAATCAAAAAGTATAGGAATTGAGGTGGCCCCTTTTCCGTATTCATCAACTACTACCATATATTTCGTTTAGTTTGTGAATGTCTATTGATAGTTAATACAAAAAAAAACTCTGAAAATGCCCACTATGAACCAATTTTACTACCTTGTGTCACATGCGATGCAAAGCGTAGAGGATGGTCAATCGAGCCGTCACCTGATAAGTATCTGCGTTAGGTATGTTTTCTTCTCATATATGGTGTAATCCATCTGTACATGACATTTAAGGGTTTACTGAGCTCAATTAAAATTCAAAAATAAAATTTAATGCAAATGTACATAATTTACATACATTTCTAAGGTAATTCCTCTATGCCTCTCATAGAAACTCTCGTTGCTAAAAAAAACCGGCACAGTCGATTTTCACAAGTTTCTCTTGAGGCAAAAGTTCCTCCAACAGCAGCAACAGGTTTTAATGACTCGGTGCCAGGTTCGGACTGCGAACTCAGCGTGATTCGGCCATGACCTTTTTCGCACGACGTTGTCGTAAGTGACTCATATCTTATCACCATTCACCATCAGCTTCAGAAATGGGTGCTTACATGATGCAGTGCTTACATGATGGCGGACTTGACGATTTCCATTGTTCTATCGACAATTGGTTTTTAAGAGCGTGATCCATCTTTAATTTGAAAAATTACCCAAAACAGAATCGATAAAATCAAAATTGTGCGATTTTCAGTCGCCGGGCTTGTGTTTTCGTTTTTACTGGAGAAAAACTACAAAATATGACACTTTTGACGCTCACTCAAACAATGTTAAGTTAGACAATCATAACTGTTTGAATAGTTCTCTGTCATAATCCGATCGCCATCTATCGGAAAAATAATGAACCAATTGGACCAATGGATCTACTCATCGTTGACCTTGTATCATAGTTGATCAGTTTTAGCCTTTTTTCCGTTGAAAGTATATACATTTTGTGTATTGTAGTAGCTTCACCTGCAATTGGAATGGTTTCCATAAACAAACAAACACTAAAAATACCAGTTCCGGACGAGTTTATTTTATACTGTCATCTGAAATCCTTAGTATAGAAGACGAAGTATCGACCGGATGAATGGACGCATTGGCAACGCCCTATTCTATTCTATACGTAATATATCGGCTGAAGCCTTTTTCTGGAGGAAATGTGATTTTATAGTATTTTTCAGTATTCATGCTTAAAAAATTAAATGAGTTGGTACAGTTCTTTACCGTATTTATGCAATACCACCATATGCCGATTTAAATTCTAGAATAAATGTTGAAAATTTTCTGTCATTGTCATTATCCTTTTTTGGATGTGGTTTTAGTCCTTGTAATGTTACGATTTTTTTCTACTGTTGTGATTTTGTTCGACTTTGAATTTAACACGCTTACAACTTTAATATATTTCTACTTCAAATTTGAGACTTCTAGCCTTTTTTTAGAGCCTTCTAACTCTACATTGGATCCTTGTAGCTAAAGCGGTAAGTCCTCTTCTATCGTGCTTCCTGGATACATGGACGGACTGATGGGAACCTTATGGACATGAGCACTCAAAATTCTGCCACTGCTCGTTGCTTCAGGTTTATGCATCTTATTTCGTGTAAGTAAATTTTGCTTTCGTCACTTTGACTCCCTGCACGAGAGGTCACCCAACTGATTGTGATGACGAAATCCCCTCCTCATGTAGAACACAATGGAACACAATCAGTTTTCCCTGCGTGATTGCTGCCACTTTTGTTGATTAATTTGCGATAATGCCATTACATTTATGCAACATTTGTGTAAATGGATTCCATGATTATATTCTGTAGATATGCCAGGTCATCTTTCCGCATCTTTTATTCCATTGCAAATGTATAAATTCTTTTTGATAAATTCGACTGCAAAAATGCTGAGATGTGTTGCTTTCCTTTCCATTCCAAGAAATAGCAACAGTAGCAGAAGTCGTCATCAGAGTCTCAAGTTATTAGAATTGTAAATGAAGATTGTATTTACAACGGCGAAACGGTTGGCGGCGGCGGCTGAGAGGAACGGAAAGAACTGTTTAAAGTTAAACAAAAGAGATGTGAACGCTATCGTAATAACTGACTGAGGAAAAAAGAGGAAACTTTCACAGCTTCTTCCTACGTCTTGCATAACAAAGTGAGCGATGAAAATGCTGAAAACGCATTTTAGTTTTATGGTTCACTGGCACACATACCCCGACGACGATTCGCATCCACTGATGGCGGCGGCGGTGTTGGCGGCGGCTGCCGCAAAAACAACAACGGCACTTTATTTCATTTCCTTTGCAAATCAACATCCAACGCCGTCTCTAACACCGCCAGAGCAAGGGCCAGGTCGTCTGATGTCGAGCTGTCGAGGGGACAACTAACATCAGAATGCCACGAGTGGAGTTGTAACGAAAATGTTACTAAACCAAAGATTTATGCTGAGTTAGTATCTCTGTGCCACAGAATGAATGAATATCTGCCCCGGCGAACTAAGGTAAAGATATACGCCCCACATTCATGGCATCCGCCATCAACATAATCAGCGGGAGCAGCCACATCAGAGTACAACAATAGTTTGGTGATATAAAGCGAGGGTCCCGGTCCCTGCTTCGATGCTATCCCATGGAAATGGCAAACACCTCTGGGGGTTCTTGTCATGGAGTGTATAATTTGCACTTTTTCCGTTGGCACTGGGATGCAGGGAGGGGACTGCAGCACTGTGTTGAAAAGAAACTCATAAAAATGATTGAAATCCTGGTGAACACCCTCGATTTGACACAGCGTACATTTGAATTTATGTATCCTTCTTGGCTTTTGCTTTAGCACAAAATGTGTATTTGCCAAAGACGCTCCCCAATCGGTGTGTATGTGTGAATTTTAGTCTTTAAGCGGAAGTTCACCTTTTGTTGTCGGCGTGTTTTTTTTATCCGGGAGTTTTTTTTTTCGTTATCTGTGCTCAGTTCTTGTTGTCAGAGTTCTGATAGTCGCCGTTTAGCTAAATCATCCAATCATGTAAACAATGAATTGGTTCTTCTTTCCCTGTCATTACAATAACTTAACTTAAAGATCGCTGCGGAAATAAATAGAAAGTGGTAAAAACATAAATTTTGATTGTTTGCAATCGAAAGAACAGTGGCTTTGTAACAAATATTTAAATTTTATGAAAATAAATATATAAATACATTTTAATTTTTTCTCAAAATGTTTGAAGCAAAAATTTGTTTTAAACATCGGTAACTGTTGAAAGCTTTCATAGTGATTTCATATTATAATGACCATTTTCTCAGTGTACTGTTAAAATCATGCTTAACTAAACGGCATGGTGTAGCGCTTGTTCTATAGGTATATTGTCGTTTTCTCATACATTGGTAGAATTGGCAGGCTGATAAATGCGTAAGTATGTTAATGCTGTTGAAAGGAATGTTCATAAATGGCAATGCCATATCAAACTCAGCAGCTGTTTGGTATAAAAATTTAATATTATATCGAAAAATCAACAAAAAGGCTCTTCTCAAAGAACAAAATTCTGGAAAAAAAATGACTAGATATTTTTACTTTAATATGACTGGCCGTGGCGTGACGATCAGAACACTCGACTGTCATTCATATTCAGTCAAAAAACTGTTCTGAAATGCATTTCTCACTAAATTTAATTTGCAATGGCTGTAATTAATTGAATACATTGTGTATGTACACCAAAAAAACTTAACTTTGTCACTGGTTATTGAGATCTGGTGCAAGTGGAGCCTAAAACAACAGAGCCTACTACACACACAAGACTTCATACAGATAAATTATTTGGATGACAAAAATTCTTCCGCCAGGGGAATACGTGAATAATCGAAAATTACTATACCGTTGCTGCTCTCAAATCATACCAACTACGCTCAAAACGATGCAAATTCCACTCAATTTGGATAAAGTTTGCTTTCGAAGCATATTGTTGTCATTCATTTGTAAGAATATGGAAAAAAAAAACATGAAATGGCTGAGAACATAAAATGTGTTTCAGTCGCTCTATGGCAGTCGGTGTAAGATGTTGGGATAGCGGGGGGTGGTGGTATGCTGCAAGTGTATTCGGAATTGCGGGTGGTTGGAGTTTGAAAATTCTCTCAAAGAGGCCACAATTCTCAAAGGCATTGTTGTTAGTTGTTTGATAGCAAAAATTTTAAATCTCACTCAAAATTTGAGCACAAATTTTTATTCGAAAAGCGATTTTAGAGCCCTCTGTAAACAATTATTCGCATGATTTTCATCCAGGGAGATGTGAATTCTCTAGATGTTACTTGTTCAATGGAGCCTATGATACGTCAATGTTAAATTCATCGATGATTATCCAAATTTTTACCATCACGAGTATTAGATCACCGATTCAACGAACTATCATTATTCGTGTGTCTGATTAACATTTGAAGTAGTTGATATTTAACAGGCCTAGCAAACTGCCTTCCAAACTGTCGTTTCGAGTCGTAGTTAAACTGCAGATCCTGTTAAGTGAGTCTGAAAATAGAATGCGTGTAAGTTAATCTGTAAGCTTTCCTTTGTGTCTCATTCATAGGAAGCCATGGAATTTGTTTTTTTTTTTCTTATCTTAACACGGAGAGGCTCTAAATCGTAACATTTTAAAATCTGGCTCTTCTGATTCTAGTACAATATAGCCAGATACATCTTTTGTTAACATCTCGGGCAGAGCGCACGAGTAACAATGGAATTATAAACAATTTTATTGCAGTAATCAGGCAATCTTTTAGATTAGTTTTGCGTAATTTTGTACCTCAAATGTTTATACCCACCACCATACGATGGAAGTTTCACTCATTCTGTTGTTTAGTTAGCTGCACTTACAAATTTTCATCTGAGAACCTGTAAAATATGTGTGCTTTTGACTGCCGTAAATTTTTATATCCGGTACTCAACTCCGTCTGTTGAAAGAACGATAGACGTCGTACTATTTGAACTAGATAAGTTAACGAAATCGACGAATTAGAAAAAAACTTTTCCGTACATGGATTGGATTGGATTCTTCCTGAAAAATAGAAATTTGGTGCAAAGATGGTATCAATATTTTGGAAAAAATTATTTTGGTGAAAAGTGGCATCTTTATAAAATATATGTTTAAAGTTTCAGGGCGCCATGTTGTTCAGTATTTTTATTTGGGACATCAAAAGTAAACGAAAAAAGTGAAATTGTAAACTTGGCCAAAATTGGTCGCCGTTATGTAATTCAATATTTTCATTTTAAAGGCGTCAGTTCAACCAATATTGTCTGTCCTTCGTTCACGAAGGTGCCAAGACGAACACCGTAGTGGTCGACCAATTGAGATGTCTACGCCAGACATGGTTAAAAAATCCACAAAATGGTGTTGAATGATTGTCGACTGAAGGTTCGTGAGCTATACATCGTGTATTAGCCAAAGATTTAAAGACGAAAAAGCTGTGTGTAAGGTGAGTGCCGCGCTTGCTTTCAATAGAGCATAAACAGCGTTGTGAAGATGTTTCAGTACAGTTTTTGGCGATGTTTCCCGCAATAAAGCCGAATTTTTGCGTCGATTTATACTCCTGGATGAAATGTTTACAAAGTTTTATCTATGTTTCTAGACATTTTATTTCTGTGATATTCTATACTTGTAAGGAAATCCAAGGACTTTATCTCCTTGTAATATCTGTGGATTTCCCCTACAAATTTTAAACTGAATGCATATTTTTAATGAATTGTTTAAATAATTTAAAATTTTAATAATTCTTTGTAATATATGAGAAGATGGGCAAATTGTAAGGGCCCTCCTTCAGGAGCTGTTTTTCAGCCATAATATTTCCTACAGCAATCTGTAATGTTTACAATCTCACTGTTCATTTAAACTAAAATTTATTGAGTTCCAATATTGTACATCCAAAGAACGCTGCTGAGAAAAATAACTGTCATATCCCTTTCTCAGTAACTGAAATCTGTATACCAGAATTGCTTTTAGGGGGCTGGCGTTTCAAAATTCTTTTGAAACTTTGTAATATTTCTCCACCTACTTGTGTTTTTTATGTATCTGAGATTCTAACAAACTATTAAACTCTATTTAACCTTACCACAGACAGCAGTTAACGCCAAACTACAATGGAGAGAGAAACATTGGCGCTGGCAACTAAAATGAATTTCGTAGAATATGAAACAGAACTCATACTGGGAACTGGGAACGGAATTTCGCTGAAAGTTTGTTTCCACGACAGGATTTACAATCAAATTTTTTGTCAATTTGAAGCAAACGCACGTGTAGACAACGGCGGGGTAGGGTTTGTATAACTGAAATAGAGGCGGACTCAATTAAGTAACTTCTATGCGAATACCGAATGAGCAGGGAACAGGAAATGGTGGCAGTGGAAACTATTTCGGGTACACAAACGCCTACACTGTGTCATACACTAGCAGAAATAGAGGCAAAGCAACCGGGGGACCTGGAACGTTACTAGAAAATTGAAGCTTTTTTATGTGCTACTGTTTATTTCCCGAGGTGCTAGCGAATGTAGGAGGACGTATGTAGCGTACGTCGCTACGTATGGCTCATAGTGTAGCAGATGTGTGTAGGTTTGAAATTCCAGTCAGGAGAATTGGCGACCATGTAGGCTCGTCCAGTGTCCTTGCCTTATGTCGAAATTCAGGGCGTTGCGTTTTAGTTTTCATATTGGTATGGAATTGTGGCCACTATTAAATACTACCCAGAATTATCGCACAATAAAAGATCCGAAATTCGAAATTATAGCGGGATATGTATTTGCTAAAACGATTTGTGAGGTGTTATGAATGGTCAGCCGATTTTAATTGTTGCATGAATTGGACTGTACGTGGATTAAGGTGCAAATCCGAATGTAAAATACGTCATAATGAGCCGTAAGATAGACCCAATTGCTGAGAACGCTGTGAAATCGACAAATTCAAAATTATCCGCCGCACTTTCACTAACAGAAGCGATATTTTCGGCAGCGCGTACATTGCGATGATGCATAGGCTTGACCATATCTGCAATGCTTTCAGCCTCTTCAAATTTCTTTATAATCCAATTCAAATCACCACTTTTATAATAAGGTTTAGTTATATTTCCCCGTTCTTTGGTTGTTAACTGATAAATATTCGTAAATGGCAAACCTTTCATTAAATAAATAACGCTTTAGATGACAGGTATTTAACAGCTGACAGCCTTGCCAGACTAAACCCTGTCCGCACATACGAAAGCGGTTCCAAAACTAGCTGACCTGACGTATAGATGGTGCCAGTAGTTAAAAAAAAAATATTTTGGTGGAAAGTGGCAACCTTGTAAAACATATGTTTTAAGTTTCAAGCCCGCCAGTATCTTTATTTGAGCCATAAAAAGTAAACGATGTAAGTGAATTTGTAAATATGTAAAAATTTGGTCATTGGCATGTAATTCAATATTTCCATTTGAAAGATCTCAGTCCAACCAATATTAAAGCCGAGCTAGATTCTATTCTGGGGCAGTCTGCTCCTTCGTTTACGACTCGAAAATATTGTATAGCAAAGTTTAAACGAAGCCTTACGAATTGCCAAGACGAACATCGTAGTTTTCGATGAATTGAGTGAGGAGTGCACGCCAGACACGGTTAGAGTGTTTGGCGATATTTCACCGCCATAAAGCCGAATTTTTGCGTCGATTTATAACCAATGAATGAGACATGAAATTGCTCTTTCGGACTATTTACTGTTTCCAAACTTGAAAAAATGGCTCGGTGGTAAAAGATTTGCCAATAATGAAGAGCTGCACTCGGCGGTTGATGGCTAATTTAAGATCTTCCTCTAAACAGAGCATAAAAGCTATGGAATATCCCTGGAAAAAGTGTGTCGAGCTTAAAGGAAATACTCGTATGTTGAAAAATAAAGAAAATTTTTCCCAACTTTTTTGTGTCTTGATTGTTAGGTCAGCTTGTTTTGGGAACGCCCTCTCGTATAAAAACTTTTAGTAAACTTTATTCTGAAAATGAAAATATACGATATTGTCACACCAATTTTGGTGCCCTCAATATAGATTGACCGATAACCGAGTTGTGATTGTCTCCAGTATTTTAAATTTCTAACCATTGTAAGGTATTCAAATATTTGATAACATTTGAAACTGAAATTTTGCTAGGGTCCCTGTTCGTAATTTGTTTCTGTTTTTGAGCATTAATTTGGAGCAATTTTTGATAAGACCCGAGCGATTCACCAGCCCTTTTGTGGCATCCCGCACACTGCACCCCGCATTGTTACAAAAGACTTCGGTTGAAAGTTTGTGTAAGTTAGTTCAAATAAATTAAATTTCTTTGGTGTTATTTCTACACTTTTGGGAAGTTGTAATGAGGTATAGTGAGATGAAAGAAAATCTAGTGAGGTGTAGAGTTTTAAGGACTAAATGGCGATTCTACATCGGAAGTAATTTTAAAATTCCAAAAATTTCTATTGTGGAGTTTGTTTCTGCTACATTTATGCATGAATATTTGGAGGATGTTCGCATATATGTATATATCCATTGCGTTCATTCACACTCACACCGAAATTCACAAAACAAATAGCCCCACAGTTAGATCTTTCTATTTAGTTCTTCACCGCGCATTCCCGGTGCTTTTTTTTTTTTGTTGCTTTTTTTTGACAAGCTCAAATATTCGCT
>JAHXMU010000392.1:304225-335501 GCA_019455685.1 Philornis downsi
ATGCATTTCAATTATAATCTCGTCTAATGCTGAAAATGAAATGCGTCATGATTGGAAGCTAATCGGCATAACCTTAACTTAATTGACGCCTCTGTTTCTGCTGCTTTTTCGGGCGCACATTTCCTATATTCTTCACTCTTGTTGTTAATTATATTTGTGAAAGCTGTAAGCTTTAAGATTCTTATCTACTCCGCACTGGTCTTAGCAGCGATTAGAACACTCATTTACGCATGAAGAAATTACGAGTCCTTGCTGTAAGAACATACTGTGAGACATCGCCTTAAAAAGGTTTTGAAAGATCTGAAGCAAACGGCCGCAGCATAATTACAGCTTATTCACAAACACGTCTAAATCCTTCCTTTGAGGAAAAGGATAATTAATTTCAAATCTGGGATCCGATTTGTACGCATTTGGCTGACCTTGAACAATAATGTACTTAGATTAGATGCAAACGTCTGAGTCTGTTGACGTCATATTCGGCAACAGAAGAATCCCACAATGATATTTTATTTCCAATTTATGTCAGAGATAAAGTATAAATTAATTCTTTGCCGTTAGGTTCATATAAAAATAGAATGCTTTATGCTTTTTCATTGCCAGTTATCCAAACATATATTTTCGCACTGTCAAAAACAAATTGTGGGAATTTATTAACATTGAACCGAGGAGATTATGTACCCTCACCTATAGGGATTGTGAGATATATTGTCCAAAACGAAAAGCAGTGCAAAGATTTCTTAGCGAGCCTTTTTACACCAAACGAGAATTTAGGCAGGGCGACAGTCTATCGTGCGACCTCTTCAACATACAGCTGGAGATGATTATGAGAAAAGCTACAGTTAACACGTCTGGTACCATCTTTAACAAAATCCATATGTTACTCGCATATGCAGATGACATAGACATCATTGGCAGAAAACTGCGAGATGTTACTGCAGCCTTTTCAACTATCGAGAATAAAGCAGCGAAAATGGGTCTGGTGGTAAACGAGGACAAAACAAAGTTATTGGTTTCAACGAATAAAGAGCCTACTCGTTTGGGACGCTGTGTGAACGTTGATAGCTATAATCTTGAGGTGGTAGAAGAATTCATTTACCTCGATTCCGCCGTAAACAAAACGAATAATGTCAGCATGGAGATAAAAAGGAGAGTATTGCTTGCTAACAGTTGTTACTATGGGCTAAGCAAGCGGTTCTATGATAAAGCTCTCTCTCGACAAACAAAAATCAGACTGTACTAGACGTTGGTTCTATCTGTCTTGTTATATGGCGCAGAATACTGGGTTATGACGTAAGCGGATGAATCAATACCGGCAGTTTTCGAGAGGAAAATCCTCTGGAAAATGTATGGACCAATTATGGTTAACGGAGAGTATCGGCGTCGCATGAACAATGAGCTCTATGAGCTATATGCCGACATCGCCGTGGTCAAACGCATTAATATACAGCGATTGCGTTAGCTGGGTCATCTTGTGCGGATGGACCCAAATGCTCCGGCACGGAAAGTTTTCGACAACGAACTCGATGAACGGCGCAGAAGAGGGCGGCCCAAACTCCGTTGGAAAGACCAGGCTTTTGAAATCCTATCGAAACGTGGTGTGACGAATTGGAGGAGATTGAAGCGCTAGGAATTATTTTCTACAGACGGCGTATAATATATGTAGATAAGGATGTCTGTTCCAGTCACCACCTTAGAAGAAGAAGAAGTGCAAAGATTTCAGTTAGGTAAATTGATTTAAAAACGCCCTCTGTTTTAGGCCTTTGATAGAAATTTAACAGTTTTGTTGTATAATTTATATATTACTAAAGCAACATTAGTTATGAAGGATATTTAAGATAATAATACCATGACGAAGCTAAAGCAAATATAAATTTTTCCTTTTAACGGTGAACAAAAAATTACGTTATGCTACACAAAAGAGTAACTCTGGTGTGTTGAGAATTTTTTTCGTTTTGACAAATCAAAATCCACTTAACATTTCAGAAATAGGATGAGGGAAATTTTCGCCAATATGTTGCTGAAACTATTAAATTAAGAAAATAAGCCCTGGCATCGTCCAACCATTTTTTTTTTTTTCAAAATCTCCAAAATTATAAAGTTTTTGGAGCATATTTTTAAGGATATATTTTTGGATATTGTGTTACTGCGTGACCGCAGTGGTATGATAGAACAAACGAATACCATGCAAGTGATCATGATTTCGAGTTCAGATTTAATCTATCATTATTCAGAGTGACGACCAACTTGATTTGTCTCACGGACATATCGAGTAGTCGAATAATCGGCAAGTCGAGTAAATGTTTTCCCAACCTGACGTTTGGAATCGCCGTTAAACTGTGGGTCCCGTTAAGTCAGTTTAAAAATATAACTAGTATAAGCTTGCAGGTAATGAGAAGTTCTTCCATATCTCATTCACGGAATACAATGCGGTATTTTTACCTACTCAAATTACAAAATATACTTTCTGTCACAAAAATTACTGCGAATTATTCACTAAAACACAAATTGTATGTTATTCACTCACATTCATTGTGCCGTTTCAAAATAATCGCCCCTTAAAATATATACGAGGGCAGTCTAGTGGAATTAGCAAAGAAGACACAAAAAGTTGGGAACAATTTTCTATATTTTTTAACATAATCTCTTTTTAGATCGATACACTTTTTCCAGCGATATTCACCCTCTTTAAAGTAAGAACTATCGAAGTCCTTGAAATGGATACCAATCGCAGACTTCACCTCTTCATTGTTGGCCAAGCCATTCTTTCAAGTTTGGAAATAGAAAAAAGCCCAACGGAGCGAAATCTGGCGAGTAAAGTGTGTGGTGAAGCAATTCGAACTTTAATTCATTAATTTTGACCACCGCAATAGTGGATATGTGAACTGGGGCATTTTCTTGATGAAATAACGTTTTCTTTTTTGCCAAATGCGGTCTTTTTCCATATTTTCATCACCTAAATGCTGCAATAAATTAGCATAATATTCGCCGTTGATGGGGTTTCCTTTCTAAAGATAATCAATTAAAATAACCTAATGCATATCATACGGCCTCGTTTAAACTCTGCTAGCCAGTATTTAACAGTCTAGCTCGGGTTTAATATTGGTTGAACTGATACCTTTCAAATGGCAATATTGAATTACTTGTCGGTGACCAAATTTTTCCATATTTACAAATTCACTAGATCGTTTACTTTTGATGGCTCAAATAAAAATACAAATACTAATACTAACGTGGCGCCTTGGAACTTAAAACATATTTATGTTTTATAAGGTTGCCACGTTTCGCCAAAATAATTCTTTGTTTCAAACTACTGCCACCACCTGTACGTCAGTTCGAACAGCCCGTCCTCGTAGATATGTTAAAGAATAATTCTATCATCAAAAACCCTGAAGTCGGTTTTTACTTTACTTGAGGCAGGGAAGAAACTAGTCGAAAATTAAATACAGGTTGGCTGATAAGTATTGCTACCAAGATATTAATTACTTAAAGATATTGAAAATGTTTTTATTTCCAGAACTGTGCCCTTAAACTCTGTGTGTGAGGTATCATCGAGAAAGTACAATTTGACACATAGACAGGCATATCATGACTGAATTGAAGCAACACTTTCGGTTAGCTCCCAAGGTCTCCTGGCTATATTTATGACAATCTATTGATGGTTTGAGATATGTTTTTACTATGAAAATTTGATTAAGAAACCTTTTATAAATATTTGTGGACACAACTACAAATGTTCCAAATTGCGGTCTTAATGCATAAATTACCAAATAAAACTGTTTAATTGCAGAAAAAGGACACAGGTTAAGGGTATTAATAAGTTAGTTGACATAATGAAAAGCCGACATAGGTTAAGAGGGTATTAACAAGTTAATTGACATAACTGTGGAGCGGTTAATTACCGTTTACCGCATATTGCACAATTCCCACACGCAAGATAAATGTGGCCTTCTAATGTTTAGATTGATGGCCCATTTCGACAGGACAGGAGCTTGTTACTATCGATCATATGATACAATAATGGTTTTTGTTGTCCCCACTAATCATATTTACGATACTATACTTAAAGTATTAGCAGCTATTTCAATGTCTTTTGTAACAAGTTTGCTTTTTGTTTGTTTGCTTCCTACGAAAGAAATCCTCCACAATAATAAGGATATTTCAAAAAAAAAAAAATAACAAAATTATATGCATATGTTGGCTTTCGTGCGAACACATGCGGCCGAGTAAGTGTTGAGGTAAAGACATGCTTGATTCTTGGTTGCTGGTATTTCGGACCCAAGGCAATGAAATGAATGACAGCAATTTTTATGTGACATATGACCACGACGTTTAAATTGGTCGCTGTTGTCGTCTGCCTTCAATGTTGAGGCGATGGCTGCCCTGCTGCCTGCTGCCTGCTCTATATGACGCATATTATTAGGCGCACTTAACAGTTTCTGGCTTGATTCGATTTCATTCGACACTTTTCATTTGAAATGTGTTTTGTTCGTCCGTCTGTCTGTCTGTCTCTCTGTCCTTCTGTCTGTCTTTGTTGTTGGGGAGGACTACTTCGGTTGTCTGCCATTGTTGGTTGATTTTGCTTTTTGGATATTGACTTTACTAACAATACTAGTTGGATGGCTGGCTGGCTGGTTGGCTGTCTGTCTGGCAGACAGACAGGAAGGCTGATAGACTTGAAATCAGGCAACGTTTGGATGTAGTGTTTGACTGACTGACATTGTATTATACATTTACTGACAGACAGGCGTTACTGCATAAAAATACCAAACTTTATGCCACCGCCAATAAATGCACTTCTGCTTGAACGGTTGTTTGGTCGAATATTTTCGACATTCACATACATATAGACGTATATTGGTCTACACTTTTGCACACACACATGCGTGTAAGTTAACAAATATTGGTGAATATAGATCGCGGTCGTATGTGTGCTGGGTCTACAAATGCCAAAACGTACTACTTTTGCTTGTTTATGTAAACGTTGGCCCAACGCCAAAAAGTATGCTATGGCTTGTTTTTCATTCACGTCCAAAGGAACAAACAAATGAAGCCTTTAATGCGTTTTTTATCTGCCCAACTAGTAACAACAGTAATAGTCCTTCTGCTTCGATTGTTTTCTTTAACCTTTTAAATTGCAGCGTATGGCCTACTAAAGGTGCTGAGGCCAAAAATATCTAGCTTGCACTCATCCGGCACTGCTTACGAAACTGGCATCTTTCGATATTGTTTCTCGTTATCGCTGTAGCCTTTGAAGTGAGTGTTGCCATTTAATGTGCTGGGAGAGAGCTGTACGTTTTTGGGTTGGATCCCCTTTTAACTTTAATTTCATGGTCAAGGTTGTTCATTGCCTCATTTCGTTGTTGGGCTTTGCTGCCGTGTTTACCCCATCTCATTTGCAGTTTTTTGTGGTGATTAATTTGAAGCCGATTAAATGTAGAGGGTGGTGCCCACATTGTGTATACTTGTGTGTGTGTGTGTGTGTGTGTGTATGTGTGTATGGGTATGTTTCCAAAATCTTTTTGCCAGAAATGAGCTTATAATGCTTTTTAAATGACTGCTGTGCGACTGCGCGTGTGTGTGTGCGTATATGTTTGTGCCATAGTAAAGCCAAAATGTGTCGTTTCCACAGGATATTTACACACATTTGAGGATGTTGTTAGAGTTAATGGATGTATAGCATAATGACCACATTCATCTGATACCCAACTGAGATTCCACGAATACTATTCGAAAATGCGAAATTAACGAAATTACGGCAAACAATTAAATACTGAGTAATGTCGCTACTTCAACAATGGTGGGTAGAATGTCTAGCAATTTAGAAGTGGATATTTATTACTCTGAAACCGAAGTATGTGTTGTGTAGAACTGTAGCAGACACACAAAACTGCTCAAGGACTTACTGAGAAATAATGATGACGAGAGCTGTTGCCACTTTGGGACATTTGATACATTTTGTGGTAGGCAAATAAAAAGCCAACTTCAAGCACTTCAGAGCTTTGAAAAAAAAAGAATTAAAGCTGAAAATGTCTTCTCTGATTTCTCAATATTTAGTTACAAATAACTCAGGTTTCTGTCTGGCGGCATAAGAACAAATTCCTTCTCCGAAGTTAATGTCAAATGTCTAATTTCATTTGACATTAAAGATTTACCAGAAAAATTTTAAAGGTGTTTTCTACACGCCTTTTAAAAGCATTTTGTCGTGTGGCGCAATGTCGATTGAAATTGGCTGTCAATGTTCTATAGTACACCACCATCAAGTCAAAACTCTGGGTAAAGATGCCACAATGTTGCCTACTATATAGTATACAAAAGAATTAAAAATTTTGTTTAGTTAATTACTGAAATGACTCACCAGTATAGAAATTCCAAATTCACCAACGAATGTGTGCGGTGTGCAAGAAGAGGATGTAAAGTTTTAACTTTTATATATGTAACAACACTTTATTTTTTGATAGCATGCTTTTCAGCACCGATTCAGCCACCTATCATTAGTTTTGCGACACTCACCTCGGTGAGTCTCACAAACAATAGCCGAACAATCGACAAGTATAATAAATGCTTTCCAAACTGGCAGAGTCGCCGTTAAATTGTAGGTCCGGTTGAATGAGTCTAAAAAATAGAACTATTGAAAGCTCACTCACAATAAGAAGCTCTTCCATACCTCATTCATGGCATGCAAAAAAATATTTTTGCTTACACAAATTCCACATTTATTTTTTGTCAAAAAAATTATCGCCAATTATTCAATAAAACGCAGAATATTATCCATTCAAATTTTGTTGCATCGTCCTCAAATTAGTCCATGCTTGAAATAATACAAATATGCCAACAAATAATTCAATCATCCAACACCAGCCGACTTCAGTTCCCTTTTATACCCATTGACTGAAAATGGATGTCTTGAAACGGTAATTTGGGTTTTGGAAAGAAACATTATTTGGCGATATTGGGTGTATGGCCAGAAATTCGAAATCATAGAGTTTTCACTATACAAATTTGACCTTTTTCGACGAATTTGCTTTCTCAAATGCGGTTTTATGCTAAGAAAATATTCTTTATTTGCCGTCTGATCTTCAGGCAAGAATTAAAAATCAAAAAAAATTAAAAAGCAAAAATTAAAAATCAAAAATCGCATTAGCATAGTGGTTATAGGTTTTACAAACAGCTTTCCAAACAAAATGATATTTCGCTTATATGTTGCAATTGTAATGCAGTAGGCGCGTTAAAGTCTATAAATACTAAATAAATTGTCCAAATATAGCAGGCATTTTTATTACCAAAGTCATTCGCCATAGACAGAAACAGGTGGTAATCAGTTCTAGATCCGGTCTATTAGATGGATGCATAAGAACGTCTCAACCAAGGTTCTGGAGCTTCCGACGAGTCACTGTCGATGTGCGTAGTCTGGCGTTGTTCTGATGGAGCGAATACTTCATTTAGGCCCTCAAATTGTTGACAGTACAAGTTCGAATTAAGAGATTGGCTGTAGGGGAGCGGGTCAAACAGACTATAAAATATGCATGACCATCAATTTTGGCTTGGGCGCAGTTGGCTCTGGCTCACGACTTTCATCATGCACATCAGAATTGGGTCGATTTTGTTTTGAGTTAACTTGCTGTGTGCCTCTCATACATCGAGTTCCTTTTTATATGCAGTCTTATTGAACTGATTTTTCTGAAAACTGATTTTCATATTCAACTGATTTTTCTGGCCTCCCACAGCCTGTTTCAGGTTTGACATCAAATCATCGCTTGTTTGACAGAGAATATATAAAAGCAAAGTATACAAACGTAGCTTCATAATTTTAGCTTCAGTCATTTCTTATGAGCCATTATATTATTTCTGTCTTTCTTCTATCTTTAGCATCACCTAAACCTATGAATTGTTGCACTTCTTTTCTTGCCACGCATCTATTCTGTAAGAAGAATGAGCTGATTCCCTTAGTTTCGATCCTTGATGATACCATTTTTCTCCCGTACCTGTCAGTTTAACCCCATTGAAATACGAACTCCAAAAAAATCAGTTCCTTTCGCCTTTCTGTAAGGGGATTGGACACTACCTGTTGAACGAATTACATACCTTTCAATAATTCATTTTTTATTCTTATTAATTGAACTATATTATTTGTTAATATGAATTTCCATACCTATACCTATCTATATGTACGAAATGCATTGTACTTTCATACTTAATCATACTACCATCAATTGTAATCTTATTTTCTGACAATTATTACTCTTTATCTTTAACATAAACTCGTCGAAAATAAAACCGAGATTTCGTGGTGCAAGATCACGGTGACTCGGTTTCTTTTTCTCGAAATCCTCATCAAAGACATAACGACTCACAAATCTCTATAATAAACGTAAGTTTCTACAAACAAATTATAAGTAAATTCTCCATTTACTCCAAAAGAAAAAAAAACAATCAAGGCCTCCACTTACCGGTGTATAAATACAAGTCAAATTTTCTTGACTTTTCTTCTCGTAACCGCAATGCTCATATTGTGGTGAAAAATATTTCTTGAATGCCAAAGGCATTTCTATCAGAATATGATGACAGGATTTTAAACAGTACTAACTATGTCGATACACTTTCTATCATTTGAGGCTTATGATATCATCATTTTCGTAAGCTTTCAGTCCTATTTTACCTTCTGGAAGTACAAACGTCGCAAAAATAACATTCTTACTCCGCGCCTAATAGTTAAGGTAAGTGAGCACATTCTAGGTTTAACCCCCTTTTAGTGTAGCCGGTGTCATCATTTTAATTCTTTTTTATTAGTCCTTAAAGCACGTTTACTCTGTAAGTAGAATAGCAACGCCAGTTTCTGTGATTTGACCCATTTCTATCCCACTTTTACCTCTAAAGTATTGCATTATAGCGTGTCTAATCTGGAAGTGGAACATGATTATTAATTTTTGTGGTTCTAGCTTTAGCAGTTTGTGTCGTCCGATGGTACGTGATTTTTCCCTTTTCTACCTTGATCTTCCCCATAAAAGCCAGAATTTCGAAAATAGCTTGCCAACTTTAAGAGACTAAGGACACCAGATGGTAACAAATGGGCCTTTTTTGTCCTGTTCTTATTCCTAAAAGCTTGTATTTTGAAAAACCCTTTTCATAGCATTTTTAATCTGGCATTTTGAGTTGGGCGATGGTACCAGGTTTGCCCGTTTGTACTCTGTTTTTAGCCCTAAAAGTACAAATTTTGAAAAATCCCTCTATCTACTCCATAAGGGATATGTATGCCCCAATTTGTGTGATTCAAGCGTTTGTGTGATTCAGTCAGTCAACAATTTTATATATATCGAAAGCAGCAACTACGCTTTCGTTTAGCCTATTTTGTAATTTAATATAATTTTATAAAATTTTGTATTATAATAAAAAAACCTTCATAAAGTATTTACTAATTGCTATCACATTTTTTCGTTCCAGGTGAATATTTTTTGCAATGTTAAAATTTTTACGTTGCATTGATTCTGAACTATTCTGAGTGAGTATAAATTTATCCACCGTCGCCCAATGTATATGGGGGTATTTATTATTTGATAAGGCAACAATTGAAACGCATTGAAGGAACGGAGTTCGACCCCAACATATCTTAAGACGAAATTCGTTTTAGGGCTGTTTAAGGCGTGTCCATCTGTCTGTCAGTCTGGTGGCTCTAGTAAACCTGTACATTGGTATTGTTTTCTTAAAGTCTGTTTCTGGATTAAATAGGTGTACTAAATTTACATAAAACATGTATATACTTAATATTTTGTACCGGGGTAGCATAATTTGTTATATTGAAACAGTTTCACCCATTTACTAAACTTGTTGGGGGGAAAACCCATTTTAGTGGATGGTCACAATAAGCTGATTACAGACAAGGACAAAGCGGAAGCGCTTGCAAAGAGGGAGAGCGTGAGAGTGAGGAAATAGAAAGGTACAGTGATAGAGGCGAAGCTTGAAAATTCTACCAAAAGATAAGAAGTACAGGGTATAGAACAAGGCTCCCCTCTTAAGCACAACAAAGCGGCGGGCGGTGATGGCCTACCACCAGAGCTATTTAAAACTGGTGGCGATGAGCTGAAAAACAGCCTGCATCAGGTCCTAAATACGATTTTGCGCGAGGAAAACATGCCCGATGATTGAAATTTGAATGTAATGTGTCCTGTGTTTAAAAAAAGGCGATCCAAGTGTTTGTAAAAACTATTGCGGTGTCCGTATTTTACCCATTGCTTATAAAGTCCTGTCGAGTGTGGTATGTGAAAGACTAAAGCCGATTCTTACTGACCTGATTGAACCTCATCAGTGTGGCTTTAGCTCTGGTAAATAAACAATTCTGGAGAAGACCCAAAAATCAGATCGACACGTATCATATTTTAGTCGACTATAAAGCTGTATGTATGATGTCATGACCGAGTTTGGAATTCCTACCAAGCTTATTATCTTTACAAAGTGACGCTGACTGACACGAAGTCTTCAGTGAGGATAGGCAAAGATCTAAGCGAGGCTTTTTACACTAAACGAGGATTTAGGCAGGGCGACAGTCTACCGTGCGACATATTGTTGGAGATAATTATGAGGAAAGCTGGAGTTAACACGACTTGTACCATCTTTAATACAAGCCATATGTTACTCGCTTATACAGATGACATAGACATCACTGGCAAAAAACTACGAGATGTTACTGTAGCCTTCTCAAGCACCGAGATAAACAAGGACAAGACAAAGTTATTGGTTTCAACGAACTAAGAGTCTACTCGCTGTGTGAACGTTGACAACTATAATTTTGAAGTGATAGAAGAATTCATTTACCTCGGTTCCGCTGTAAATAAAACGAGTGATGTCAGCATGGAGGTAAAGAAGATAGTATTGCTTGTAAAGAGCAGAGTATTGCTTGCTAACAGATGTTACTATGAGCTAAGCAAACGATTCAATGGTAAAGCCCTCTCTCGACAGACAAAAATCAGGCTATATCAGACATTGGTTCTACCTATCTACTGGCAGTTACTCTGGCAAATATATGGACCTATCATCGTTAACGGAGAGTATCAGCGTCGCATGACTGGGTCTTGTTGTGCGGATGGACTTAAATGCTCCGGTACAGAAAGTTTTCGACAACGAACTCGATGGACGGCGCAGAAGAGGCTGACCAAAACTATGTTGAAAGGACCAGCCTTTTGAAGTAATATTGAAACGTGGTGTGACGAATTGGAGGAGAAGCGCAGAAGATCGAAGCGTTTGCAATTATTTTCTACGGCGGCGCATACTATGTAAGAAAATTTACGGCATTTATCATGCCTACCAGACACACAGACGAATACCTTTCAATCGACTTTAAAAGTCATGAAACGAATTTGATCACAGGAAACGCTTTCCTCTGGGTGCTATCTTTGCAGCCCTGTCAAACGATATATTTCTTCATTCATTCGACTGAAGATGTAAAAGTCAGGTGCAATAGTGCCAGGAGACCTTAAAGTCTGACGAATTTCTTGAGATCAACTTACTGGATAACATTCGCTGCTATTCAGTCATAACGGTCTTGGCTATGGGACAATTTGTGTTACATTGTTGAAACCACACAGAGTTGAAAGGAATTCTCTTTCGGCGTACTCGTAGTTCTGGAAAAAGCTAAGTAACTTGATTGTAGCAACATTCATCAGATATCCATTATTTGCATTTTTCAGAAAAGAACGCGAAATGTATTCAAAAAGTAATAGAAATTCCAAAAGCAAACTCGAAAAATTCACCTATCGGGCAAATGACAGAAAACATGTTACACCTTATCCCAGACAGCACCATATTTCTCTTGCCAATAAGAAATGCACATCTGAATTTCTGCGTTTCTGCCTAATATTTGTAGTAGCAATCAGAGTATTTACGCCAAGTGCATCCTTGCTGAAAGCAATAATTTAAAGCTCAACATTACGCATATTCAGTACGACAACGAATGTACGGTAAAATTTCCATTTACCGATTATTTAATGTCCTTCATTACTTAAAATTGAATTCCTTTATGTTAATACACAGCTTCTATCGGTTTCTACGATTGATGGCTGACAACTGGTTTACATTGAGCTACGAAGTGGATTCTTTGCCAAATTTCAACGACATTTTATTAGAGTAATAAATTGATTTCCTTTTTGTTTCAGTGGCCCGCCCACATAATACATTCTAATGTAATCACACATACCTACACAATAATACCGCAAACACACTCGTAAATATTTAGCAAAAGACGATGCTGCTGCTGTCATTTAGCCAAGGATTGGCGTACTCTGTGTGTGGATGTGTTTTATTTGGCCACAAAAAAGTGAATCAATAAATGGAATACATATAAATATGTGTTTGTTTTTATTTAATTTACAAATGCAACAATAAATTTGGATTTTAACACAACACGGATATTTTATTTGCAGCCAAGAATTGACATTTATTTGACTTTATGATAATCGCAGGGCAAATAAACGTGTTTACGATCTCCACACAGCTACTTTTGCACTATTCAATTTCGAAGAGTTGTTAATGCGGAATTTTGTTGTTTGTTTTTTATAGTTCAATTTGCCCGCATTTGTTCTTAATTAATTTGTTACGTCAGAAGTATTATAATGATTGTAGTAACAGGTGAATAACAAGCAAACATTTTATAAAATAAAAGTCGTTAAAAACTCATGAAACGCTTGAATACGTATAAGGTTTATATGAGTAAAGAGAAATCCATTATTTTTGCTTGATAATGAAGCCGTTATTTAGCATAGTTAAAATGATCCGTCCTGTTTGTTAACTTGATGCCAGTTTAAACTTAATTCCATTATGTATCTCTCTTAGAAATCCTCATCCCTATTGGCAAAATATTGGGACAGTTTATTTTCATAAGCTTCTCTTGGGACGAATTTTTCGCAGCAAAATTATTCGCTATAGACAGGAACAGGTGGAAATTACTTAATGCCGGGTCCGGACTATCAGGTGGATGCATAAGAATCTCCTAACCAAACTTCCGAAGTAATTTTCGATGTGTGTGGACTGACGTTGTCCTGATGGAACACAATTTGTCTCCAATTGGCCAAAGCAGACCGCTTCTTGGCGATTGTTTCTTTCAGGCGGTCCAATTGTTAACAGTAATTGTTAACACTAATCACGCGTCAAAACCTTCTGACCATTGATTCTTCCTTGAACATCGTAGTTGAATCACTTTTTATTTTCGGTCACCACCAGCTTTAGAAATGGTCCGACTTAGTTGCGATTTAGCAGCGATGGGTATATGGAAATTTGGTCTACGAGGTTTCTTCGCGTTAACTCGTGTGGCAAGCATACTTCGAGTTCCTTTTTGTATCCAGTCTTATTCAAATGGTTCTAAACATCGCTTATTTCACGGTCGGACTGGATGATTTTTTGTCCCTCCAGAGCGTGATGCATCTTTGACATCAGAATTACCGAAACGGAAAGTACGACAAAAGGATTATGCGCCAATGGCTATTACAGTGTTAGGACCATAAACGTATTAATATTTTTATAGCCGCCTTCGTCTCGTTTTCGCTTTTATCGAAGAAAAACTATAAAATAGGGCGTATTTTCTCTTCGCTGGTGTTTGTCTTTGATGCTCAATCAGCCAATCACTAAACTGTTTGAATGGTTTTGTTGAGTACGAAATCTAATCTTTCTAACGCCATCTAGCGTAACCCGATCGCACCTATACATCGAGAGATGCAGATTACTAAGGCCATCTATAGGAAAAATAATGGATTTGCTCGTATTTTTATAATGTACTCGTATAGTATAGCCTTTAGTAATGTACATATATGAATCGCTAACATAGAGTGGACGGAAATCGTAGTCTTATTCAACATTTTTTACATATTTTACCTAAATGAAATTAGAAAGCCACAATTGATTCTGTTTCTTTATCGGAACATAATGAAATATTTCGATTCGGGAATCTGAAACAGAATTATACTTTTTCTTAGTCGCAATCAGAACTAAAACCAAATGTAATTTCATTTCTTTGCAGAGAAAAAGTTTGGCGCCAAACTGTGAACGGTAAAAACGCTTTGAATAATTTATTTTCTTCTCGGGCTCTCAGATATCTTGTCTGTTTGTTTTTTTTTTAATTAAAATTTTTTCATATGACATACAAACCTAAGGTTTCGGGAACTGAATTAGAGTCATAATTGTTTCCAATTTCGTTTCGGATGTAAGAATCAAAGTCAAAATTGTTTGTAATTGCGTTGTGGATATATGAAACAGGTTGTTGAAACCAGAATAAAAACTCTATATATTTTTGATTTAGATTCCAGAAACTATTTTCGAATTGAATTTCGTTTCGGTGATGGTCCCTCACAGATTCACAGGCTTTTTTTTCGAAAAATATAATATTTTTTTTATATTCTAATTGAGATCTGACGCGGCTCAAAATATTCTTTGAAATTGAGGTGACCGATCCGCTTGAAATGTCAATCTCATCAGTGAAGTCTCTAATCGTTAATAGACAATTTTGAGCACCAAATCACGCATTTGTTACACGTTGACGGTCTTACTGAGTGCTCTTCATTTGCAAGTCGTTCTATGCCTTCTTTGAACTGTTTGTGCCAATTGTACATATTTCCTTTTGGCAAAGTCGGTTCATTTGTATGAGAGGTATCAGAAAGGGCGTGGCTAATCGGTCGATCCTACCTAACATTACAAACCAATATGACAATGAAGGATAAAGAGGAATTTTTGGAAATTCGGTCAATTTGTATTGAGAGGCCTATTTACAATCACCAGCTACGACCTGGCAAAATATAATATTGATTCTTTAAAATAAAGACGACTGATCCACTTGATCGCTAATAGAATACTAAATCACCTATCTGTTAGACGTGGCTTTCATTAGTATATGTTGATGCTCGTCCTGGACGCACTTTATCGTCAACCTTCTTCAGTCTTCCTTGAACTCATTGTGCTGATTGTATATGTAAATATATCGTCCCCGCAAAGTTTATTCATTTGTATGGGAGTTACCGGAAAGGACATGGCTAATCGATCGATTCTACCTAATATTACAAACCAATACAGTGGGCAAGAATGTGAATTTCGGAAATTCGGTTAATTTGTACGGGATGTGCCTGAAGCCATGGGCGATATAGCCCATATACAATCAAGCAACTACGATTTGACAAAATATTAGCAAAGTTTCCAAAACATTTGCACAAATTTGTGACTGCTCTCGTGTCTACCGACCAGGCATCCGGGCAGACAGATGGACATCGCTCAATCGATTTAAAGATTTATGAAACGCAAAATTTATTGACAATCTCCGGTTACAATCTGACAAAACATTATGCTGTACCAAGTTTCAGGAAGTTTCCTAAAGATTTACGGCATTTATTGCGTCCAAAAGCCAGTCAGTCAGTTAGCCAGACAGATGAACATCGCTCAATAGACCTAAAGAGTCATGAAACGCATTTTGTTAAAAGGTTACTTGGTCGTTCTTTAGACGCCTCTTTCTGGCTGTTACATTTTCTGCAGTATCAAATTATATACATCTTTATTCCTTAGGGAATCTAAGTACCGTAGATGACCACGATCAGTAAGTACGCAATAACAAATTAATTTGATAACAGACTAGAACTCGTTGACATTTCTTGACGTCACCACCCTAAGAAATGTTCTGGCTAACCAACATTCAAGGTGCCGTAAAAAATCTTGTTGACCAGTGTTTGTATTTGACATACTCGTGCTGTGCGGTAGCTCTTGCCGCTGATAGCGAAGAAGGTAAAGATATCGTTCGTCCGTTTATTTGTTAACAATTTAGGAAGAAGCCAAAGTGCAGCACCACGTTCTTACGGCGTCTTGGCTAACTCACAGATGGCGCTAATGTCAATGCTTTAGTATTTGCTCTCATGTTCATGTTCAGGTTGGTGTGTGTGCCAACGTTGTCTAATGAAATGAAATAATTCCCATTCGTGTTATCGGGTGGATGTGTTAATATTGTTCATTTTGTCTCTACATGCACTCAACCAACACACGATTTTCTATTTGTGCTTACCTTCTGTTGAATCTCCCCATCCACGATATTATAAGTGCCTGTTGTGGATGGGGTGGGGCAGGGTAACTATATTGACTATTCGGTTGGCGCTTAGAGCGTTGCGTGCCTTTCAAATAATTGAGGTTTTCTTGGGACGGTATTTAGCGGCGCAAACACATAAAAAATATACTGAAAATGTTTTCTTAATTGCGTTACATCAACCAGATAATTAATTAGATGAAATGTTGACACACTACCCCACTCATACGCTGACATAGACAGACAGACAAGCAGACGAACATGATTCATGAAATTAGCTGATGAATTATAGTGGATACATTTGATTGAATATTAAAATTAATTGAAATGTCGTATTCCGTTTTGGCAATTAAATATTTATTGTGACACACAGTAATTGTTGGTAAAGGAAGCGATGATGCGAACTATGTGGTGTCGTCTATTTTAGTTTAGCTTATAGATTTGCTGACTCTGTGACTTTGCATTGAACACATTTCGCATTTCGCTTTCGCATGCATGTGTAGATCGTGCCAAACTTTGGGCCGCCAATGTCTGCTTGAATGTTCAGCAATGTTACAGCGTTTGCATTTCAAAAAGTTCTTAAAGGACGTGTTTTTCCTCCCCCTCCCCTTCATATCTGCATATCTTTCCATAGGCTTCAACACAAAATTAGCTTCTCCGATTTCATTCATCGTTCACGGGTGTCTTTCACTGCTTAACATAAATACATATTAATGTGTACATTGAATTAGCATTTTTAGAGGTACGTTATTGTCGTCAACTATGTTTACTTGCAACATTTCATTATATGCAACTGCCACATGAGGAGCCCCCACACAAATTGTGCCATCGCAGACAGGCAGAGACTGTGACAGCCCACAAAAGAGGCGACGACGACAATGAGCTCTTCCATACACAGAGACAATAATTAAGACCCACCTCAACCAAACAATAATGCAGTGCAGTGTCATAGGCCCTACAAAGAACAGCTTTTAACCTTATATTCTATTATTATTTGCCATGTACTGACACGAATACTTATGCATGCAGACATACGAGTACACATACAAAGGAAAAGGCGCATGTTTGGCAGCTCAGTTGAGGTGTCTCTTAGTTAATGAATATTCTCAAGCCTTATGTGGCTGATTTTTTGGATGTTATTTCGTTCTACTGAATAGTGGAATCACAGATGACTCCAAAAAGACAATACTGCACTATAATAATTAATAAAGACAATACTGATATAATATTGCACTATAAATTGGTGCAAAAATTAGCTTTAATGTGATTTAGGTTTTTAATTCGCTTCAATGTTGTTTTTCTATTAGCAATTATTTATGATTGATAATAGAATACAATTTAAAAACTTTCGAAATAGATTATGAGGGTGATTTTTTATGATTTAAGTTTTTCAGGTTGGCAGCACTGATTGGTGATGGCGTCCAAATGTCATCTGTCAAAGTGAAAAGTGTACAGTATACTCTGCCATTTCATCATGGAAAGACTAACAAACCAGCAACGATTGCAAATCGTTGAAATTTATTAATTAATTTCGTCCTCTGTGACAAATGTGCATCGTTTGATACGACCATTTTATGGTCGTCATAATCGAGCTGCTGAGTCAACAATTCATGCTGTTATCTCCAAATTTCGCACCAAATGTACTTTGTTGGACATAAAACCATCGATTCGCATGCGTAGAGTGCGTACCGAAGAAAATATTGCAGCGGTAGCGACCAGTGTTAATGACTATAGTGAAATGTTAATTCGTCGGTGTTCTCAGCGACTGGGCATGTGTTACTCAACCACAAGGATTTTTTTGCGCCAATTCCCTGAGTTGAACTTGGTTGACATGTTGTTTCATCAGGACGGTGCAACATGCCACACTGCTCGTGAAGCAATGGATATGTTGAGAGATGAATTTGGTGAGCAGCTTATCTCTCGATTTGGCTCTGTGAGTTGGCCCCCAAAGATCTTGCGATTTAACGCCTCTTGATTATTTATTGTGGGATTATGTCAAGTCGTTGGCCTATGTGGACAAGCCTTATGGATATTTTGAGACGGAGCCGCGGACAACTTTTACATGAAATTATCTTTAAAAATTAAATGGCAAACACCAATTTATCGATTCCAATAAAAAATTTTAATATATGCATGAAAAACTACGATTGAAATATCACCCTATATTAATACAGCTAACTGGACGAAGAGCTATTTCGTTATTCATCAAAATGCCGTCTTCAGCGCTCTTAGCTGTTTCTGATTTCTCGTACATCATCGCCATTTTAAGAATCTATAACTTCACTAAACAATTGAGAAGTTTTACTCACTAATACGAAAAATGTTCTCAACGAAGAGTACAAGTCAAGTATAATATAACAGTGTAACGCCAAAGCCAATCGATCAAAATGCGGCGGAAGATTTGTCGGCCATCAACTGATTTAACTGAAGTTAACGTCGAAAAGGTAAAAGAAATTGTGACTGTGAAAATCGTCATTTAAGTTTTTTGAGATTTAGCTGGTGAACTTTCTGTGTCCCACGAATCAATTTCAATCATTGATTCTATTCGATTGTTTGTCTACCAAACTTGTTTCCGCTCCAATGAATTTTGTCCAAAAACTTAATCTCGTTTAGATCACTAAAGATGGATAGAGTTAACAGGCTTTAAAATGGCGCTCTCCAAGTGAGCCGGAATCGAAAATATCATGTATGTTGACGGTTTTCCTCGATTATCGCGGTGTTGTGCACCCGAATTATTTGTCACAAAGTCACGTGGAAAATAAAGAATATTACCTGTTTCTATGCGGCATTTGAGAAAGCAAATTCATCAAGAAAGACTAGCTTTTCGGTAAGAAAATTCATGGAGTATAGAGAACAGTTGTGTCAACTTAACAAAAAATATAAAAGATAAAGACATTTTTTTTCAAAACTTTTAATCGGGCAAAATGAATGACAGAATGAGTTGCTTTCAATTAACCAATAAACAGTGAAATTGTTGGAAACAATTCTGAAAGTGTCTGTTTTCCGAATATGAATTCAGCAACTGGCAAAATATTCCCTCTACGGCAAATTCTGGGAAAGACATAAAAAAAAACACACACACACAGACCGACGCGCACTATCTTTTCGTCGATTATAAAGCTGCCTTTGACTGTACGATACGGCAAAAACTATATGAGGCCTTAGCCGAGTTTGGAATTCCCTCGAAGCTTATACTTGGCTTTGTAGGATGACTTTGACTGACACAAAGTCTTAAATTAATATAGGTAAACATTTCAGCGAGCATATGCTAGTTGCGTATGCCAATGATAAAGACGTTAGTGCCAAACAACTGCGAGATGTTACTGCAGTCTTCTTCAGTATTAAGAACGAATGGGCAAAACATGGGCCTAACGGTATATGAGAACAAAGCAAAGTTGTAGGTTTTAACTATAACTTTGTAGCTGTGAATGAATTCATACACTTTAGCTCTGCTGTCAATAAAGTTAATGATGTTAGCATGGATTTTAAGAGGAAAGCATTGCTTGCAGAGGATTTATGGATAAAGGTATCTTTCGACGAACAAAAATCAGGCGTTGCTTTTAATTGGAACCTTGACCGCGAACTCGATGGATGGCGCAGACCTGAAGGAGGCGACCAAGGCTTCGTTGGGGAGAACACACTTTTACTATTGAATTTCTAGACTGAAGTTATAGACTGAATTACTATCAATATTTTGTGTAACAAATTCGCACAAGATCGAAAAACTTGGGATTATTTCCTACGTACGTCGTATAATAGATAAAAATGTCAATTCTAGGCATCTTCTAATTTACCAACAAGTAAGTAGGATCCAATTTTTGTGTGCCAGTTTTTCTATATACCTGATTTTTCTCAATTTAAAACATATCTAGTCTATGGATATAAGACATTTCTTTTGTGGAAAACTTTCCTAACTCAAGCGGTGCAACCTCTGTTCTACTTCGAATAGACATGTGGAGGAGGGATTGGCTTAGATCGACATGGATTTCTACCACGATTAGAGATATATTTATACCATATGGAGTCTTAGATAAGTGTTTTTAGTATGATAAGGTAGGCTCGCATTCATTGCATGAAAATGGTTATAAAAATCATTGCAACGCCTTATAAATAAGCGATAAAATATCATTTCTGCTTATATTTTCGGATTAATGATGGCGGTAGGCAATATATACAGCAGTTTATCAAGATATTACGGTATCAATTTTTTGGGTAAGTGAATGAATGGCATGTGGCCATCGTCCAAAATCCCCTCCTTAAATACATTGTGCACATGCTTAGCTTTCTTTATGAAACCAAACAATCGTTTTGGCTATGTAATCTTCAAATGCTTTACGCCGTATGAAAACCCATACGATTTATTTCATTGTCTGCTCATTGAGTTTGTTTAAAACTTTAAAATCTTCTAAGGACGATATCACCACCACATGTATCCGTAATTATCCTTGTTGCGAAAATTGCACTTTGTCAATGTTTTAGCTAAAACTACAAATCTGTTTTGCACGTCTTGTTAAAACAATACAAGTTGAACGAATCGTTCGTTTGGGATTGCTCCTTTATGGGAACATTTTCCCCGTTTGTAGTTAATTTAATTACAGTGTTTTCGCAAAGTTAACCAGAGTGGGAAACGTGGTGGGGGCAAATGACCGAGGAATATTTGTATTTTACGCTTTTTGCACTCTACAACAGACCATCAAAATCTATTACGGAATTTATTTCTCTTTCACTTTGGCAAAGGAAGCCCGACAATGGTGCAGGATGAACAGCGGCAGCAACGAACACTAAAGTTAATGGCAATTATGTTATTAAAAACTTCAAATTGAAGTAGTGCAATGAAAAATTAACGCTAACAACTATAATTTTCACTGCAGAAACTTCTATCGAATTAATAGATTCTCTTCATGTGCTCCGTGTGGCTTTTTCGTCTGCTGTGGTCGTGCATTGAAAGTGGCCACGCTGGCTTTGCGGCTCCCCCCTTTCCAGTGCACCGGCGGATAGCTTAACTTATTGAGCTATTAAGCTTGACGATGGTAATGGTCGAGTGGTGTGTTCGTTTCGGCTTAACGATGCACTGAAAATGTGGTGCACAACGCCAGCATTGAAAGCGGAAGTCGTTTACTATGAGCGACTAAGTAAACACACCTCAATTTATAATTTCCGCTTGGTATAGGTTTTCTTTTCAAATACATAAAAGAAGAGGCGTCAAAACTGTTGCCTTCGAAGGATAGATGGAATGGACGGAGCGACAGATGGACGGGTAACGTTAGCAGATAGCCGGCAAAGGCAGAGCCATTTTAATTATCCTAAGTGCATAATTGCTTAATTGGCCACTTCGCCTGGCTGGCAGTTGCTTAAAATATTAAATCAATTTGTACAAAATCAAAATGCTATTATTAGAAAGTGACTTTTGCCAAAGCGAAAACAATGCATGGCGGCCCATGGATTTGATACTTAATGGCAAATCGGCGTGTGAACAAGTCTTCGAATTCAAAGGATAGACAGGCAGCTAAACGTGTAGATAATTGTGTAGATACGTATCGGGTTATCCATTTTTCGGTTTCAAAAGTAACATTAAATAAAGCGCATATAAAGCTATGATTTCCATGACTCTTTTATTCCATTATAGTGTTTGGGCCTTGCCATTATGTACGAAACACAATGTCGTTTAAATGGCCGTCTTTGAATTGGCTGCAGCAGTGAGGTAGTGAGGTAGTTTTCGACCACTTTTTCGCACATTTCGGGAGCGGTATCTCGACGATAACTTGACGAGTTAGTTCTCAAATGCTCCAACGTTTGAGGATTATAAGCGTAAACATAGTCTTTGACGTACCCCTACAAATATAAGTCCAACGGGGTGAAATCGCATTATCTTAGTGGAAAATTGATATAGCTAAAACGTGAAATTACGCTTTCTGGAAACTTCTCATGCAATAGAGCCGAAATCGGTCATGTTGAGGGGCTCGTGGCACCGTGTTGTTGAAATCACTTATAGTCCAGTTCACAATCTTCAATTGCAGGGCAAAAAAAAGTCTGTTGTCATGCGGCCAAAGGGCTTTGAATTGAAATTCAGTTTATTTGCCGCACTTTGACTAACAGAAGCGATATTTTCCTAAGTGCGTACATTGTGACGATGCAAAGGCCTGACCGCATCAGTAACGCTATTTTTATAATCTTGTTAATTCCATAATCATCCCGTAATGCGTGAAAAGTGTCCACGTTTAAATCACAACTTTTGTAGTTAGTTTTAACTATTTTTACACGTTCTTCGGTTGTTAAACATTTCAGACTCATAAATGGCAAACCTTTCACTTAATAAATAACACTTCAGATGACAGGTATTTAACAGCTGACAGCCTTGCCAGATCGGCGGTTTTGAAACCACTAAATGGATAACCCTGCATATGATCGAGTTTGGATGAAATTTGAAAATAGTATTTAGTGCTTTAGTTATTTACTCAGTTTATTTATCTTGCTTATTATTAAAAACAAATTATTTCTATTTGCGCTTAATAATCAAAAATTGAAATAAACTCAATTGGGTAACAACCCATCCCAAGTTTTTTTTAATAAAACTTAAAGAATGGTGAAAAAGTATTGCAAAGGTTCTAGTTTTTAAGTTTCAGTTTTATTGTCCCACTGTTGCAAAGTTCTTTCGATGAAAATTTTCATAAAATCAGGATTTAAAATTACTAAATTATTTCCATTTTTGAAATATCCCTTTAAACTAAGACTACGAAATCGATTTCAAATAAATTTAATGAAACAGGAGAGAAATATGCAAATTGTCTAGTATTCAGCGTTTGCCGATAACGGCGACTTCATGATTCCAAGCCGACAGAAGTAGTCGTCTCGATAAAAACAACTGTTGATTGCAAAAGCCACATCAAATATTTTTGTAGCTGCTGTAGTAGACAATGTAATGACTGTGGATGACTACAGAAAACGAAATTTGACTATCGCATAGTTTACTTATAACAACCTATTGCAGAGTTGAAGAATATTTTTGCTATGAAAATTTGATTTATAAATCTTCAATAAATATGTATGAATATTTTTTTAGTATGATTATTGTAATCAATATTTCGAGCATATTTTTGTTACTTTACTTTAAATTGGAATGAATTATGAGTAAGCTTCTTGTTTATTCACCAAATTTCTTTAAAATGTGAAGAAATTAAAAAAAAAATTCCGTAAAATCTACAAAAAATTATTAATTTTTTTTTTAAATTTCCAAGGAGTGCGTACAAAATCTAGCTCTGCCGATGGAAATGAAAAATATTCAAAAAATCAAATAAAATAAAGAAAATAGCTAAAATATAAATCCACCTGCAGGTGAAAAATATTGATATTTCGCTCTATTAAAAATCGTTAAAATACAAACATGACATGAAATGTGAATCGGATCATGCAATCGTAAAATTCAGTTTCGGCTTTTGGGAGGTGTTTTTTATATTATTATGCTAAAATTTTTACAAAATTGCTAAACACAAATACAAATATCATTTGCAATAAGGCATAAGTTTATCGAAATCACTTATAAATCGAAATCACTGTAAAATGGAAGTTCCTTTCACAATTAGGCAACCCTTTGTTAACATTTTAGCGATTTTTTTAATTAGGTGAATTTTTTCTTAAAGTTTGTGAACCGTATTGTAAACGTTACATGATCAAAGCTTCTGCAGATGTAAAAATTGTAGTTATTTTAGCGATTGAAAGGCCTATTTCCGAGTCATGTACAGATTTATATTTCAGCGGTTTTTTATTTAGGTGATTTTTTTTCTTAAATTCTAAGCTGATATTGTAGAAGCGTTAAGTTTATATTGTAAAATGAAGCTATTTTTTAAGCTATTTATGTGGAGTTCTTTAGACGTCCTTCCTTCGAAGTACCAAAAAAGAGACGCAACCGACCAACGCATTACCTATTGCTGTGACTATCAATACATCTGCTTATGCTTTCGCAGTCAACATTCGTTTTTCTCTGAATGAAAGTTACTGGCGACTTCAATTTATCTTTTTCCGTCGTAGTTGAAAGCAAAGCGAAAGACACCAACCATTTAGTATGTTTGCTGATTCATTTCGTTTGGTTCAGATTATTTCCGTAGTCAAAGTCGTTTGCAGAAACTTTGCCGCGTCATCATTAAGCAATGGTCATTTTTTGGCCACTGTTCCTAATACAGCGGCTTGGTGGTTGCTTCTGGAATTGAAAAATCGAAACAGATCTTCTTGCCATTTGACCACTTGTATAAAACAGTTCTGCAACTATTGCAAAACATTGTCTGTGTTCAGGGTTTGTTCAAGTTTCTGACAGCAAAACCAAAATAATGTAAATATGCATATTTTAATGATTCTGATTTTCCAACCAAATATTCACCACACACAATGCAAAAATAGCTTGAATCAGTAACACATGATCTCCCTAACATACTTAAACGTTACCATTATGAAGATTTAGAATCAATGTGGGCTTCTGTCAAATTAACAATTGGGAAATTGCAGTGTCAGTATTGACTGTTTTACAGTATTGCCAGCATGCGATAAAAAATTAACAAGACGTGAATTTTTATGCCAAATTCGAATTCAGTGCACTCAGATTAGCTAAAAAACATGCTTCGTTTTTGCAGTTAATTTTTCTCCCCAAATTTGTGGACCAGTGTATTTAGACATTAATTTAAAATCTGCATAAAACTAACGGCCAAGCCGCAAATGCATTTCAACTAGATAGTGTAATTGTTGACAAATTGTTTGATTTTTTTTTCAAAATGTTACAAAAAAAACCTGCGATTTTTTAACAGGACATGTCAAGTTGTAAACGTACGAAGAATGCTCACACTGTGCATTTATATAAACACCAAAATTGGTTAGTCTCTGGAGAATTCAAATATAATCAGAAATTTCAGTCAGTTGAATTAGCTTTTATATATCCCTCAATCCACAATATATTTGCTTTGGTCCAAAAGTGTAAGAATGACGTGGTAAATCAACTAGCTTTTGATCAAATTAAAGCCCAATAAAAGGAGTAAAATGTAAAACTTCTGAAGTCTCCTATTTCGAAACTGTTGAGCGACCACTGATTTTGTACTTCTAAGAAGAAGAAAAAGAAGAGCGATTTTTGCAAAATCGTCCAGTTTCTATGGCACCCTAAGGGCCGCGGCAATCTATTCCATTTCCATACGCAGAACTAAGTTCGGCTCGTGCTATTATAAATTATACTGAATTTGGTGCAATTGCTTGAAAGATATAAATTTAGGAATGTGTGGCTAAAATTATTTCATCTGTATGAGAGTTACCAGAGAGGGCGTGGTTATCCGGTAAATTTCTTCCAAATTTTACTATGCATTATAAAATTGCCAAAAATCCAAGAAACTGCAGTCTACGAAGTACAAAAAAACAATATTTCGATAAGTCTGTAAATTTGCATGGGAGGTACTAGAACGGGTATGGCAATGCCCCCCTGTTTTCATTTCTAGAAATCAATTCAATGCAACTGCTTGAAAGATATGGAGCCAAGAATATGCGAGTTTAATCGGTCATTTGTATGGGAGGCACTAGATGGGGCTTGATTGATAGTTTTTTCCAAGGTTTATTGAGAATAATAAACCAATATATTGGACAAAAACCTTAGCCACTACTGTATACCGATAAAAAATCTTAGGAGAATGCAATACAATGGACTAAAATGTAAACTACTGTAGCCAATTGAATACTATAGAGGAAAGATTGAATATCGGAAAAGCGCGCAATTTGTGCGGGAGTTACTAGAGAGGGTGTGACAATGCGTTCCACTTTTATTTTCAGTCGACTAAAATCCAAACTACCTTAGCCTGCTATTTGGAAACTCACAGGAAGGATTGAATATTGGAAAATAGGTCAATTTGTATGAGAGATACCGGAAATTGTGTTTTTCCTCTGAAAACTTATTCACAACTCTCAAATTTGACTGAATATGAATCTATGAATATATGAATTAAATCGGTAATTTGTATTGAAGGTACCGGTAGAAGCATGATTAATGGCATTTGGTTAAAAGATACTCCGTGCTCTAAATGGTCCCCTAAGTTAGGTCAGGTTAGGTCAGTGTGGCAGTCTGAATAGACAAACTCACTTAGACTGTGTAGTTCATTGTGATGCCACGGAAAGTAGAGATAAGGATGTCCCTAGTTTTTCCCGTTGAACCATCCTGAGCGTTTCAGGAAGCTCTTCAGTCGAACAATATCTATATCGTTCAGATCACCCAGGTCCGTAAAGAAATAAGAGCCCAGTGTTGATCCCCTTCTTTTCGCCAGGACGGGGCTGCTGCTGAGGAGGTGTTCTTTGGACTCCTTCTCCTCTTCATCCCTACAACTCCTGCAGAAGTCATTAGTTGCAACCTAAAATCTCACTGCATGTCTTCCAATCAGACACTGTCCCGCCATGACGGATACATGCATTGAGACGTCGGGTCTTAATAGCGACAGCAGTGTGTGTGATAGCTTCAGATCTAGGCGAGGCCGTATCTGTCTGGATTGATTACAGCCCCGGACAGGTGTCCACCTACCATTTGCCCCTAATTATGCTCAATCTCGCATTACGGGCTTGCAAGTGGCTAGAGGCATGCCCACAGACTCCAACTCGGCTGGAGTTTATAAGGTTGTCCCTAGTCTTGCCAGCTCATCTGCTCTGCAGTTCCCTGGTATGTCCCTGTGGCCCGGTACCCACATAAGGTTTGTGTTGAAATACTGAGCCATCTCGTTAAGAGATCTGCGGTTTGACTGTCAGAGAATATGTTAATCCCCACCGTAGTGAGGACGTTACACATCAGCCATTCTGTCACTTCCTTAATTACCAAAATTGCGGCCTGATAAATGCTACAGTGATCGGGTAGCCTTCTTGGTCTCTGGAGTAGACCATGAAAACTACCTGATCATTTAATTTTGAACCGTCAGTGTAGAAGTCGACATACAGTCTTATACCAGGAGTTCTACATTTCCTTGTATCTCTATCTCTATCTCTACTTCTATCCTTTCTCTATCTCTATCCTTATCTGTATATGGTACTTCTTGCCAGACAACGGCTCAGCTGTAGTTAGTAGTGCCTGTTACGTCAGGCACCATGTTGAGGATAAAACTGTGACCATAACTACTGTTTGATCACTGTGACAGCGCTATATATTTGCTGTATAAAATTACACGTACCTACCGTCCTCCGTGAAAGAGTACGTACAGTATGTTCAAGAAATTTTAGGGGCCTGTGCAGTGAGTGTGTCGCTTCTGGAAACCAGCTTATTGTGGAACTTTTACTGCAATTCTGCCATTCTAGGTTAGGTTATAGAAGTAGAAGTCGGAGTTGGAAAAGGTTTTTCTTTCGGTGTAATTCTGGATATGAAAACTCTTTAAACTCTTTCTTCTTCAGTAACATTAATCAGTCACCGTTTACTTAGATGGTTTCTCTCAGGATTTTTTTAAAAATGACTGGAAATTATATTATCTTCTACTGCCTAATGTTCAGTGTTGTTAAATGAAATGTAAGCAAACTTAAAGCTAAAGGTCAAAACATTTATTTCCAAATCAGTAGGCTGTTTTCATAAAACGAATCACTCAATTCGTTCGTCAAGCAAACGTACAACTATTTGTTTTTGTTTTCGATAATCCGAATATATTTTCGTTTTCAAGAACTTTTGTTTTTAATGATTCGGTTTACGATAAAGTGACTATTTTTATCTGAACCAGTTCAAAAAGAGTTAAAAAAGAAAAATAATGGCAGCATTATTTTTTGAAAACTTTGATAGTTGGCAAAAGCTTTTGTATGTTTTATAAAAACCCCATTCCCAATGGTTGCGTTCATGGACGATTCGTTCGTATACCGTTTTGAATAATTTACAAGGCTGAAGGACCTACGTTGCTTAAAAGAAGTCAGTAACTGTAACGCTTATTTCGAGTGCTTTGAAATTGGGCAAAGTTGGAAGGAAAACAGTTCCGTATACAGAGCACATTTCTCACATTTTTGTGCTCGTATTCTTGTTATCATTTCGTTTCTAACAGCTAGAATTACTCATATCATGATTATTAATTGCTGTGCAATGACATTACATAAAATTAGACAATTTCGTGCTGAGAATATGAAAGCCAAAAGTTACAGCAATTACCTTGTAATGCCTCGATATGCCTCGTTAGATCCTATTAGTAGCAAAAAATGTGCCAGTAATCTAGTAATCAGTTCCCATTTCTTATTAAATTTTGTTACTTAAACTACATATTTCTGCGTATCGGTTGTAGAAATCCATTGTTGTTGTTATTGTTGTGTTGAGACATTTAAAGTGACCCCCTTCCTGACATATAAGACAAACTTTTTAGATATATTTCAAACCTTACTGCGTTAAGCCGTTACATGTCTGAATCCATTTACAAATTAATTAGAATTGCTGCAAGAATAATCCGTCAAAGAAATTACGCGGTTTATTTGTGATTCCTTTCATTTCTTTGGCTGTGTTGGCCACAAGTCGACTATAATTAAAAAAAATGGAAAAAGGAAAACTTGAAAAATAGCCTTTTTTCAAACCAAATTTATGACAGAGAATGGCACAACGTTTCCGTTCAACGTTCCCCTTCTTCAACATTCTGCCATTTAAGGTAGCGAAGGGAAATGAACTTTTGAGATGAAAAGAAAAAGTGCAAAAAAGCACAAACAACTCTTTTACTTGTCGTAATTGCATTAAATTACAATCGCATAGAACAAAGTTGTACAGCTGAGAGTTGGCTGAAAAAAAGAAAAAAAAAAAAGAGCCACTACTGTGGTGGGGAACAACTGAATAATATTTAAGATTTAAAAAGCAATATTAAATGTTGCAAATGAAAATGTTGCATATGTTTCAGCACCATAAGGGAACTTGCTCCTACAGGACTTTGTCCGGGGCCGTCGGTCTGTCAGACCCATCACTGATGGCCGTAATGTAAAGGACTTTGTAGAGAGTCTCTCGCCGTGCCCTTAACGGTCTTTGGTAAGGGTGCGTAAACAAACTCAACTAATTATATCTTTTAATGTTCTTTAGGTATCCACTTGAAAAGAGAAACTTTTTTATTAATTGATAATGTTCAATATTTTCTTAAGCTTCATTCTGCCACAGCCAAACCTTTAATTAAAAAAGTGTTGAAACATTTGCGTAAATTAGCGTACAGCTTTTTAACTTTTTGTTCGTAGTTGTTTCCTTTTTTTTGTATAATTTCTTCTTTATCAACTTCTGGCCAACGCTATTCTGATATTACAATATTGGGAACTATGAAAATATCAATTAATTAAAAAGTTTGTCTAAAACTATTGCATCGCTGTGTGGTAATCAAACTTAAGATGTTAGATTGATTCCCGTAGACGTCGAAAGTTGAACGCTTGAAAGTATTATATTTGTATGTAAGATTCATGTGTTAAACATGTACAGTGTGGTTGATGGATATTCATACCAAGATGTTATGTTGGAAAGGTTTTTTCTTATCAGAACTATGCCGAAAGAGAATTAATGGATTTTGTGCGATTTCAAGATGACACAATTTGTCACTTAGCGAAGTCTTTTACGGCAGTATTGTAGAAATATTTTGCCAAGAAGCTGCTGTTTGAAAACATTCCGTTGATTAGATTAAATTTGACCGCATCAGATTCATTTTCTATATCTGATTTTTCTAATATGGGATTTGTTGCAAACAGAAACTTTACAAAATAAACCCAACAAATTTGTAATCGTATGTCTTGAAGCAATATATTCTTCCGATAATTGAGGCAATTCCCGCTGCAACTCTCCAGGTAGTAATGAATAACGAGGTTGCACATGTGTCAGCGGGCGAGGTGGTCTTTTAAATTCAATTATTTTCAAAACACCGTCATAAAAGGTGATCATAGTGTGTGCATACACTTCCGCAGTATCAGCCATTTAGCTTCCACTTACAAGGTTCTACCGAGCGCGCCTTGTGTGAGAGTCAGTGCGGCTTTAAACTTGGTTAACAAACAGCTGATCAGACATTCACACATACATCAAAACTGTATGAAACCATGGCCTAGTTTGGTATTCTTGCGAAGCCTATATCCCTTTATAGGATGAAACTAACTGAGACGAAGTAGACATAGACAAAAACCTTAGCAGTTTAGGCGACTGGTGCTATCTTTAATAAAAGCCATATGCTGTTTCCGTATCCCGGCAATATGGATTTTATTGGCAGAAAATAACAAGATGTTACTGCAGCCTTCTCAGACATTGAGAAAGAATCACCAAAAATTGATCTGATGGTAAACGAGGACCCATGTTTTTAAAAAAAAAATCAAAGAAAAAAATAAAAATTTGGCGGTTGGTAATCTTATTCATTTAATTTGTTCCAAGTAGATTTGTTTACATCAATTTTTGAATATGATATTTGTCAAATGGCCGCCTCTGGCGTTGATGGCGTATTGTGCTCTTTTTGCAGCATTTTCCATCGTTTTCGCCAACATTTCGGCCGGAATAGCGGCTATTTCTTCACGAATGTTGTCCTTGAGCTGTTCTACGGTCCTTGGCTTGTTAACGTAAACCTTTGACTTCAAATGTCCCCACAAGAAGAAGTCAGCGGGCGTCAAATCGGGCGAACGCGGTGGCCAGTCCAAATCACCACTTTTCGACATCAAACGGCCCGGAAACAAATTCTTCAGAAAATCGATTGTTATGCGACTTGTGTGCGGTGGAGCGCCGTCTTGTTGAAACCAGAACTGCCTCATACGCTTTCGACGAATAATTGGCATCACAAAATTGGTCATCATGTCGCGATAACGCTCCTGGTTGATGGTAACAGCATGGCCATTTTCGTTTTGGAAGAAAAACGGCCCAATGACCGTTTTCGCACTAACGCCGCACCAAACTGTGACTTTTTCGTCATGAAGAGGCAATTCTTGAATCTCCTGAGGATTTTCAGTGGCGTAAATACGGCAATTTTGCTTATTTACGGTCCCATTCAATGTGAAATGGGCTTCATCGGACATGATAATTTTGTTCCAAAATTGCTCGTCATCATCGGCCATTTCGATGACTCGTTGGGCCCATTCCAATCGACGAGGCTTGTCCGCAGGCAACAATCTTTGCGTCAATTGAATTTTGTACGGGAACAAATGCAAATCAACGCGAATAATCCGTTGTAAAGTGGACCGAGCCATGCCCAACTGCTGAGAACGGCGTTTTTGGGATGTTCTTGGGGACCTCTCAACACTGGCTCGTACGGCAGCGATATTCTCGGCCGATCGCCTTGGTCGACT
>JAHXMU010000393.1:0-75257 GCA_019455685.1 Philornis downsi
CCACCTATGAACTTTTAAACAAATTGTATAAGGACATTTATCTGATCGGTATCTAAGTAACTTACATCGAATCCTAAATCTTAATTATAATTATATTTTTAATATTTTGATTAATATTTGAAAATAAAATGTTGAAAATAAATAATTTTTCCCTTTATCATTATGTGATTTTAAAGAATTGTAACATAGGATTCCGAATGCTTTTGTCAAAATGTCGCTGTTTAAGAGTGCAAAAATTTCACATTTTCTTTGATCATTTTTTAATCATTTACTGTTTTGAATACTTAAGTTAAATATTTTCTATTCCTTAACGTAATTTTCTGAAATACTGCTCTTTCAGCAACATTCCAAGGCAACAGTTTTACAATTTCGCACTTTGAGGAGACATCTGAAAAAATGCGTTTAAATTTGGTTTCCTCATGTCATTTCGCCCCTTAGCATTAACATTTAACGTCTTTGTGGTTATCGTATACAACACTTTTCAATTGTGTGTTGCATACAAAGGACGTTTAGTAAAAAGGATTGTTTGTCGAATTATTATAACCCACCACACCCCACATATGCGAACTTTGTCAATCCGTTCTTAATAACCAGAAATACTCATCTGACATCCCGTAAATTATTTATATTCGTTATAAAAATCTATGTCAATCTAAGCATGTTCTTCAATCTGTCTGCGTATGTGTCGAAAGTACGTTAGATGTCGTACCGCTTGAGCCAGTAGGCCTAAATTTATCATAAGAATATTCCAAGTTAGGTTCGAAATTGAGCAAAATTGACCCAGAAGAAAAGCTTATCCATAGAAAGATTAACCTACCTTTAGAAAATAGTCAGTTTTCAGATTTTTTTTCAATAAATTTGCGGTGTACGCTGGTATTGTAGTTATATTATTGTATTTGTAATAAAATAAAAGGCCCATCTCATCATATCATCATATTTTTGTAACCGTCATCTCTAATAAATGTATAAAAAGTAGCCATTTTCAGACGAAAAACGGCCTACATCGATACATTTCGGAAACACAATGGATCGGTAAAGCGATATTATACACCGCAAGCGGCACAAGTGGGCAAAATCGATCCATTAGAATAATGGCATTACCATTGGAATAATGGCATTACATTAATATTGCACTCACATTCACATACTTTTTAAGGGGCGTGTAATTGTGGGCGTGTTAAGGAAAAAAATACTGAAAATAGGTCACTGGAAAAAATTGGTAATGTCGATGTAAAATGTATGAGTAAAAGTCTTATCTGAGGATGAATCGGTATGCTTTTTATGGCACTATAGCCAGCAAGTGTTTCAATTGGGGCAAATGGGTCAATTGGGAGAAAGACTTGGACAGAGAAAGTCTGAAACCCAGCTCTTCTAAATTGCTTCAGTATCCCCAGATGTGGGACGGATTTTTGAACGTTAATCAAAAATATGATTCCCCACTGAAAACATAAGATAAACACACCGACGCAAGTTTCGCATGTGGCAAAATTGTTTCAAAATAAACATTGTATTTTATTATCGAGAAAGATAGCTGCACAAGCATGCTGACGGAACCTGAAACCCATGTCCAAGTTTGACTAATATGACTGGTTAAATTCAATATTATTTGTCCTGCAAATAAGTTTTGTAATTTAAATTTGAGCTCTTTATTGGACGAAAATCAACAACGTTAAGATATTTGTAATATATTTCAGTGTGATTTTTACTCATGTCACGCTCTGCTATCCAGATGTTGCATAACTTTCTCTTACTTCTATGTTCATTAAGTTTACCAACTACTTCCTAGCATGTTTATTTGTAAAGGTATAACAATATTTGCTAAAATTAGTGGTTTTTAATATTTCGACGGATTATCGGACTCAATATTATTGAATACCTCTTAAATTTAAGTAACCAGTAGCTCAAGTCAAACAACAAACAATAGTTAATTAATTGCAATTACATATGAACAACGTTTAAACAGATTAAATTCAAAAAATAAACTTCACCAGTAAGTGGGACGTGAACGTAATTCAGAATGAACGTATTCTGACGATAAATGTGGTATAGAAAATGCTTCCTCGTCGCTATGGAAATACAATAATACAATTCATTCATGCTAGTCTTATATAAATTGAAGGAGAATATAAATTTAGAACATTTCTAAGCATCCTTTAACTGAACCATTGAGAAGGGGTGAAATTCTTAAAAAAGCCACATTGTTGGCTAATTGTTGGAGATCATTGCCCAAATCGCCTAAATTAAGAACTTTTAGTACACATTTCCAAATTTCCGCAGATATTAGTTAGTTAGTTGTTGTCTGCAATAAAACACAAAATAATGGACAAACTACTGATACGCGAAAATCTCAATCAAGAATTCTCTTAACACGAGAAATGAAGAAAATAACACAATCGAATACTGAATTTTTTGTATAAAAACTTTTGTATCATTTTGTATACGTTAATTTGTTCAACAAAAAATAAGAAACTTTTTTTATATAAACAAACAAAAAATGAATTCAACGAAAACTGCGTGCCGTACATAACATATATCATAAATCGTATAACAGATTTAGCAATAAAAAAGTACTTATGAATGTGGAAAAAATATATTTCTCACAACAGATAAAGCTTTTATGTATCCATACGGGGTCTATTTCTAGTTTTTAATAATGAGCATTTCCACTGAGAATTTTGCCCTGAAAATCAACTAGCATTACAAACTACAGCATTTTGCAGTTGTGTTTGCATATAAAAGATGTGTTACTGCAAACAAATTATTTGTTCACGTAAAAATATGTTTTTGTACGAATCACTAAAACAAACGAGCAAAGATATGTATATGGATTATGAGAACAGATTTGATATGCCGGCTTATATGATGATGAATCTACACGCTGTGTAACGCAACGTCCAGCAATTGTTATAAGCTGGACAAATTTATTTGTTAGGAAAAAACTTGTTCAGGGAAAGACAATTCAAACCCTTTCAGAAATGATCCAATACTTTTGTCATTTATTGGTAGACCCTGCAAGAATTGACTCTAATCTATATACAGGAATACAGGCACGCCAGGGGCCACCCTACTTGTGGACGAGTTTTTAGAATAATACTCGAAAATAAAATAAGCCGATATATTATGTATCGACAGACGTTTTTTGAAGTTTTTGACACGCCCACTTATCTGATAATAATTTGACATACGTTGATGTGATTGTAATGAGGACAGCATTGATCTCGAGAAAGATGGCTATATATTAAGGAATGGTGAAGATAACGGAAGGGTACGCCCATGTTTGACTAACATGTGGCGGTCGGCAGTAGTTTTTCTAGATAATAAAAATAAATGTATCCCACGTCATCCATTATTAACTTTCTTGCAAATAAGTTTGGTAATTTAAAAATCTATTTGGTGCCATAGAGCGTAAATAATCAGTCGTCCTCATTATCGTGAATGACCAGTGTATGGTCTATATTGAAATACCAAAGGTGAACGAGAAATCAACACCGGGCCAATTAAGCAAAAACATTTTATTTCCAATCCAATAGATTGTTGCCACTGATAACCTTAGATCTCATTTAGAGCAATGCAAAAGTAAACCACAACGCATACAAATTTCTACTTGTACTTATGTAACCAGGAACAGACAAACAACAATATTGAAATATTTGAAATATATATATTGCGGTGATGGGGAATCGCGGCCCCAGCTTCTAAGTATATTTTACTTTTTATTCATACTTTTCTCCTTAATAAGGTATCGGAACTCCAAGGTTATCGAAAATAGACTGTTGTTTCTAAAAAGTTTGGAGTCTCCAAATCTAGCATATGGTTATTACGTTTACCAGCCACTTTCTGAGATAAGCAGATTTCAATACAGCTGTTAAAAAAGTAACTATTACTTTTAAATGTAATAAACGAGAAACAGAACAGAAACCACGCCCCATTGTCCAATCCCGCCCATATTTGCAGTAGCACTTAAGATATGTACACCAAACCTACGCACCAAATTTTGTTCAAATATCGTAAGCAGGAGCAGAAATAATTGATTTTTAATTTTTTGTTTGTATGGGAGGTACCACGCCCCTTTGTCCAATTGGACCGAATTGTACATCTAAACCATCTCGGGCACCACCCAGACGCATATACAAAAATTTATGCAAACCGGTCCAGCCGTTTAGGAGGAGTTCACTGACAACGCCCGTACAGTAGAATTATATATATAAAGATAACACGTTAAATTCCAAAAATAAACTTCACAAGTGGGACGTGAACGTAATCCAGAATGAACGTATTCTGACGATAAATGTGGTACAGAAAATACTGAAAAATACACTACGTTCCTTGGAATTAGCACTTTGCCTATCTACTATTTTATGCGTGAATAAATTCACTAAAAACCTGGAATTTCCTATGAAATTTGACGCGTCATTACAAACCTATTTCAATTGGGGGAAATCTTTGCAAAATTAAATCGTTAACGGATTAAATTACAAAAAGTTGCACAGAGAAAACGCCGGCAAAAAATCAACAGACATTATCTGGTCAACGCGCGAACGAGAACTTCAACCATCATTTGCATTATTTGACGAAATGTCATCATTCTCTGCATAATAAAAACAAATTCAGTCGACATTATAACCATTGCTATTAGCTAACAAATATTTTGTTAAATTAATAAACTTAATTGGTGAACTAAAACACTTTGTTCGTAAGCGAGCACTAAAATATTTTGAATTTGAAAATATTTTGAAACAGTGTAACAGACTGTAATATTTTCACAATTCAGCATTGTAGACCCTGGCAACGTTTTGAAAAGCAAATGTTCCCCCAGACACAAAGATTGTGCCCAACCCTGCCATGTTAGCTTTACAATCAGTATATAAACTAGATGTTTCACGTGCAATACTGTTAGTTATAAAACTAGAACGTTATGGCATCCAAGCTAATCTCAATTTTCATCGTTTGCCTATTAAGTTCGGGTCTGGGATCATCCCCAATTTCGTATATACAAGATATTAACGTTTCCTATGAAAATGGTATGATTTAATTTAATATTTTTCAAATATTATTAAATATGCTTGCTTTCAAAATTAAGGACAGTGGATCTGCGGAACACTTGAGTGTCCTACTGACACATTTGACTGCCGAGTGCAGCGTTCGACCAATTCCTGGGATAGTAAACAATTAGACACTACCTACTCTTGTCTCGATATGAAGAAACAAATCCTCATGCATTCCAAAACCACGGCTGTTATGTCTACATCTAGAAGAATAGATATCGACGTTGAAACCTACGTTGGGGCCGATACACAGTATTTCACCAGTTACGGTTTAAGCGGTAGCGAAAGTGCCAATGGTGTAGTATCACCGGAAGACTGGGATGCCTTAAAAAAATCAGCAGCAAACGACAGAAGGAAAGCAGAAGATTCCAATCCCTCTGTTGAATAAATAATATACTCGTACATAATACTTATTTACTCATAATAAAGCAAATATATTAAGCCGACTCAATTTCTTTCTAAGATAAAATCGATGACGCGGTTTTCACTGAAAACTCAACAGTTTCCATGGTTTAAGAAATTCCCAAAAGTATTTGGCTTTATTTCCAGCCATTCTTGGGTTAAATCAAATTTCATGCAGTCTCATTTATTACATTTTCAAATATACTCAAAATATTCCTCAATATCATGAATAATATATAATTCGGATAATATTCTTTCCGCAATGAAACACATAGCAATGCTTTTCACTTGTGCGCAATATCATATAATGAAATCTATTTTTGAACAATATCCCTACCATCTCTCGTTGTACCGGAGTTCGCAAAACAAATCTTAATGTAAATGATCATAAAATATTATTTCAGACTGACACCTTATCTTTTTATTAGAAGATGTAACAATAAAACAGAAATGTTATAAACGAAATAAATAAATCGGTAAATAGAGAAAACAATAATGGCTAGATAATAAATTAGTCTACACAATTCATTCGAATAAACATGAACATAGAATGAAACGAATTGGAATAAGATAAATTTAAAAGATCTCTGAGGCTACCTTTAACTCATCCATCAAAGAGGGTGGAACAGTGAGGGAGGCGGCATTTATTAGCGAACTTATTGGCATTTTATGTGTGTAAGACGTTATAAACTGTTGAAGATCAATGCGCAAATCACCCAAACTTGATTCAATTTTGTTTAAATTTGGCACACATTGGTTGCTGCGTTGAATTAAATCAAGCACAGCACTAGTAGGGGGTCTTTTCATCGCAGAAGCGGACTGTTGTATTAACTGAAAAATACAACATATGCAATTGGGGAAAGCAACATTACTTCTATATAATTTACCTTTTTATAATCATCGATCAAATTGGCTACCTCATAGGCGGACGTCTCATTCTGCGATGATTTTCCCAAGTCGGAAGATTCAAATTTTTTACGTTCTGTGGACAATGTTTCTTTTAATTCCTAGAGAATTATAGTAGGAAGCTGATTATAGTGGAATTATTTTTGTAATTCATTTGAACCTCACCTGTATTGTGGTTTGACTTTGTTCATACTTAAGTCGCATATCTTCGTACTTCCTTTTGATCTTCTGGAAATCCTTGAGTTCTTCAAGAGTTTTACTTTGTTCTTCGCTAATTAGAGCAGTCTTCTCTTCATTTAGCTTAAGGGATTTCTTTAGAGATTTGACATTTGTAAGTAGTGAATGAATATGTTCGTCATATCTCTTCATTTTTCGGTCATATTCAGCTTCTATAACTTTTGTTAGAATGCGCATGTGATCAATGGTTACATTGTCTTTCAAAATGGTTGTGTCAGTTTGGTTTTCTGTAAAGTCGACGTTATTGGGTGCCCTTAATTGAGGGAGCAAGACCGCCTGTCTTTGATGACTCTTAATGTCTCTTAACTCATCTTCCAATTCTCGAATGTGTTCCAGCATGTTTTCCTTCTCATTTTTGGATTGTTTAATTTTGCATTTAAGGCTACGGATTTCGTTCACATGATCTGATATTTCCATAGGGTAGTCGTTATTATACATTTTCTGCATTTGTTCGTTTATCTTAAGAAGATTATGATTCAGATGTTTCTGTTCTTCAACCTCCAGACAACGTTCCTGCAACTCCATTCTCAGCATGTCGATTTCCTGTTGAAATGTTTTTTTAAGCTTCTCTTTCTCTTCGATTCTTTTGCTCTCTGTTACGGCTGTGAATTCTTCCAACTTTCGCAGTTCTTCATTTTGCTCGCCAAAGACACGATTTAATTCTTCTAATTCCATTCTCTTTAGTTCCAGTTCTTTGCGAGACTCGTCGTCCATTTCTTGGACAGCTTTCAATGACTTCAGCATATCCTCCCAATCTTTCTGGCTGTTCTGTATGTAAAGTATTTTTGAATTTTGCATATCTGACAGCTGGTGTAAGAACTGTATACGCTCAATTTTTCTTTTCGATTCAGTTTCAACAAGCTGACGCTCTTTCTCTTGTAAGTCCAGCACTTGCTTCTTTAGTAGTTCAATTTCTTCTCGGTGCCCTGCTTCACATTGTATGCTCTTATGGGATATAGGCCTCGATGCAGTGTTTATTTGTTTCAAGTTTGTTTTTAGCTCCTCAACATGAGCATACGCCTTTGTCAATTTTACACTTAGCTCGTCCTTTTGGCACTGTTCTATTGTCAAATTTTCCCTTAGCACCTGATTTTCAATTTGCAGTTCCCTTTTGTTTTCCTCTAATTGCAGTATTTGCATTTGCCTCTCCATTTTGTAAAGCTTGCCGTCATTTTTTACAAGCTTTTTCTGTAGTTCTAAGACTTTTTCTTTCTGTATGTGAAAAAGTTCTTCCATTATTGCACTCTTTTGTGTCATTTCGTTTATTTCCCGCGTAAACTGCAAAGACAGAGCTTCGCTCTTTCCCTGCGTCGGATTTTTGTTGAGAATTTTCTTCTCCTTGACTAGGTTTTCTAAGCCTTCGATTGATAATTGGGGAGAGTTTAAACCTACCATGATAACTTTGTTTTCGTTAACAATATATCGCAACAGGTCCGTGTTTTCCTGCAGCTTACAAGACATTAAAATTAGGTCGTTGCCTTCTACATTCGTAAATGTAGGTTGATTCTGGATATGGAATACGTCTGACGATGTTTGTTCATCATTGTTTGCAGCTGGTAATTCGTTGGCTAAATGTGAATGAATGAATGTCTGTGAGTGAATGTCTAAATTACTTCGCTGTTGGCCACATTCTTGTATTTGTTTCGCAAACGGAATCTCCTGTGTTTTCGCGTTATTTAATTCTTTCTGTGCCTTTTCAAAATCAAGCCTAAGTATCGCATTATCTTCCATTGCCTTTCTCAACTCTGTTTCCAGCATCTGTATTTTGTCGCTCAATTCCGATGTCTGATGCAAATATTCTTTTAATTTTTCTCTGAGCTGCTTTATCTCTAGCTGATCGTTTTCCCTCTGGAATTTCAGTTTTCCCTGATCAATTTCTAACAATTCCAATTTGAAATTGGTTTCCTTGTAGTGTTCCTGGACAAGAGCATACTGCTCCTTGGTAGCTTTCAACTCTTGCCGCACTCGATTTAATTCCTCTTGCTGTATCTGTTGCATTTTATGATTTTCTTTACTTTCCTGTGCTAGCTTATCAGTTTCATTTCGAAGTTCTTTTAGTTGTGTTGATTTCAGTACATCTGACTGCTTTATTTCTTGCAGCTCCACTTTGCAGGCTTCCAGGGAAAAACTTAACTGTTCTATGAGTCTCTGCTGTTGATCATTTTGTGCTTGTAACTCTTGTAGGGTTTCGATCTCGTGTTGCATGCTATTCAGCTGGTTTTTCAAAGCTATAATTTGCAACGATTTGTTATTAATGTCCTCATAATATTTTACACTTAGCCTATGGACCTCATCCGGGTCTATTTCGTTTTGCATTTGCTTTTTAAAATGCGCTGTTAGTTGCGCAACTTCTTCTTCCTTTTGCTTGACAATTTTTTTTTGTAGCTCCAAATGTTCTTTCAATTCGACAACAGCCTTTTGTAGGTTCAATTTTTCCTCAAGAGCAGAAGAGAGTTTGGAATCTGATTGCATCAAATTGTGTTCCAATGTCAATTTTTGCTCGGAAAGATCTCTGCATTTTTTTATTATATGCTTGTTATCGAACTCCAAGTCGGCCAGAAGCTTTTGCAATTCCGTCACTTTGGCATCTTTATTGTCTGTGAGACCTCTGAGGTCATCCAAAAGGGCTTTCTTCTGATTTCTTAGGACTTCAATTAGCATGAGTTGGTCTTTTATCACTGCAGACTGTTGTTGTGCTTCAAATTGTCGCATGTCCACATCCCGCACTAGATGACTCTCCGCCTTTGATTTCTTTTCCAATAAATCTCGGCGCCTCTGCTCCAATTCCTTTTCGAGTTCGCCACATTTTTCGTAAAGTCGCAGACATTCCTTCTGAAGTCTCTGGTTTTCCTGTAAAAACTTCCTTTCCTGTGCGTAAATTCTCTCCAAGTCTTCTAATCGCGTAGATTTCTGGTGTCGCAGTTCTTGTTTATACCATTGTTCGGACTTTGATAGTCTCTCCAACTCACTTCGCAGCCTTCGGCCTTCACGCAAAGCCAGTTGAAGTGTATCGTATTTTGCCCCTTCCAACTTCAGATGATACGAATCTGAATCTGATTCAAGGAATTCGCTATTATTGGAGCTACACGTATACAGTCCGGAGTCATTCGTCGTCAGGGGAAAATAATACTTTGAGCTCTGATTGGATTGCTGTGACATACTGGACAAGGTCCGTTCCCTTGGCCTCTCGGAGCCAAATCCCCCGTCTGGCTCGGCTTCCATTATTGAATACAAAATACATCCATACTCTCGATGATTACGGGCTTTGTCTGCAAATGTTACTCAGTTTATATTCGTCGAATGATATCATACACAGCCATAACTACCTACAATATTTTACTTTTTCTTTGTTGTAGTGCAAATCACAGAACTGGTTAAAGTCTTCTTCGATTCATCATTTCTACCAGCAATATTATCCTTTGAATTTCTTTAATTTATTGCACACAAATCATGCCCTTCGTGGTGGTGAACCTCTACTTTATGCAAATAATATTGCGGGCAAAACTAAACAAATATAAATTTTCACCGTTTTCAACAATTTGTTTTTGTTTTCTCAACTTATGTCAATCGATGGAAAAGACAGAGCTACCAGATCTGTGGCAGACTGTAACATATCAACAATTCACGATAGGAACTTGGTTAACCACAGCATTATTTACAATAATCTACATAGGATTGTTAACCCTCAACCTACTGATGAACCATAATGAATCCATACTTTTCCCCGAAATCCTCTTTGTTACGAAAGTATACTGAGAAGAAAACTTCTAGGCTGAACCCTTTAACTGCAACACAATCGTTACTTCGATTGCTATTATATCATGTATGTACTTAGATAATGCACTTCGCTCTGCACCCAAAATTAGTATGATTAGAGAGCCAAGAAAGTAAGATCATACTGCTCTCTTCGTTGCACTGTTTGCACAATAACTCCATAACTTGGCACTGTTTTTAAGTCTACGTACAAACATGGTCATTAGTGTACATAGGGTAATGGCAACAAGAGGAATGATTTCTTATTGTGAGTGAACGACAATAACAGCAAATAACGGCAGGTTATATATCACTTCAAACCAAATTTGATAAAAAAAAGGGAAATAGAGGAAACTGCTTTATTTATTACGATTTGTTATTTGTTTATTATTATTTTTTCATTGCCATAGTTTTGGCAGAAAATGAATATATTTGCAAATAAACATATGTCATTAACGATATTTTCATTTCACTCAGAGAGAATAAATATCTCTTTATTTGTTTGTTTACTCTGTGACGTGTATTCTAACGCTACTGTGAATTGCGTTAATGCTCAATGACGCAGGTCTGAGGCATAAAGCTTCTTTATATGAAGTGTCTTTCCAGATAGTTCCTCTTAGATTTTTAAACTAACTTTACTGGTTGGCTCCGTCAAAAGGCTGTAAAAAACAAATATAAAAAATTTTGTCGAAATTTTACTATCTTTGCTAGTTTTCCATTCCATTACTTTTATTTTATTTTTTATTTCATTTATTTCTGGCTTCTAATTTAAAGCCTTCCGGCCAATTATAAGAAATTACAATATGCAACAATTCATCTATTAGATTATGTAATAAAAATTACACATAAAATTTATAAAAATATAATATGAAATTATGATCATTAAAGACAAAAAAAAGTATGAAAAAAGACTAATTCAAAAGTTAGAAGTTAATCGGTATATAATCTGGAAATATAAGATAATCGGTGTGTAATAAAGGCTGCTCACAGTTTAATTGAAAACAATATTTTACAGTAAAGTCTGAAAGTGTTGTAGAATGTGTCTTTTGTAAAAATCAGGACATAATTTAAAACTTTTTAAATGGCTTGGTAGTAAATTGTAAATTCGAGCTACTCTTACTACAGAAGCACGACACAAGAGTGTGGTTATTTTAGGAATAAGAATCTGCTTATTACGAGTAGAATGTGAAAAATTAAATGAATTAAAAAGAAATTGAGGACTACGCAATCCAACAACTTTATAAAATAACAACAGACCTCAAATCTATATAATTTTTAGAGCTACAACCCAAGAAACGCTTAACATACGGTGTTATATGAACACGGCGCCTCAATGAATACAAATATCTCATAACCCTATTAAACGCGATCTGAATTTTCCTCATATTTTGTTTATTAGTGCCACTATATAACTCTAAACAATATAGAATACTAGGCGTGATATAAGCGTGAACCAATTTCTCCTATCGACCTGGGCAACACTAAATCAGTATTATAAAAACTTCGCAGTGAATAATTACTACTACTACTAATACTACTAACTAATTACTACTTTTTCCATTATTGAAGACGCTCCATATAAAAGAATGCACTTCATCCAAAGCAATTTAATAAGAAGAAAAATAATAATAACAGAAAAAAATCTTTGAAGAGACTTTTGATATAGATAAGTCAAGTTGTCATTTTATTTTCAGGTATGCAAAATCACACTGTCATTGTTCCAATGTTCTTGAAGATGAAAATATACATATATGATATTACAACGAGCCTTCGTCGCCAAATTTCGTACGTGACAAAATTTTTTTTTGATGGAGCTCGAAAGTTTATTATCGACACATTCGAAATGTGTATTTATAACTGTACTCGTACTTAATACTGTCGATACGATACTAGAGTGAACAAAAATATGTCTTAAGTGCACACTCACATTGCGTTCGCGAAAAATGATCGCAATGCGTCGCTTAAGGCTGGTATGGAAACTCCATACATAAAAATGGTCGTGGAAATTAAAACCAAACTTTTCTACCAAACCATACCGTGTTTTTCACGAAAATGTTCTTAAGTGACAACGTCAACCTCTGTTTTGTTGTTTTCCAACACTGAAGTCAGAATAGCGTATATTTTGAAAAAAAAAAATTTACAAATATGTTCGATACATGTCGAACATCAGCTATTACAATTTCAGGGTAGGAAATCAAACAAATGAAGTTGGCAACGCCTCCAAATTTTTGTCGTGAGCATACAATGTTGAAATTTTTTTCTTAGTGAATAGAACATAATACCCAGCTTTAAATTGAAATTGTTTTGTTGCAATTCGATTATAGGGAGCGAATGAAGTTTTTTTTAATGAAAAAAATATCTCGATTTTAGTTTATACATAATGACATCTTATGAAGCAGAGATAGTAGGTGCTTATTTTTATTTAATTTCATAGAATTCTTACAAATTATGGGTCGATTTCTGCATGAATTATATGCAGTAAGTAAATTCACTACATGTTAACGTTGTCAACGAACAAATCGTTCGTTTCGTACAACGACGAGTAAATTCTTAAATAATATTAGAAGAAATATGTAACAAAAAATACATTTTAAACCAGTGCAGAAGTTTCAGGCAGGTGAACTGACTTTCATATACTCTCACTAAGTGTCCTTTTGCGTTGGTGCCAATGTGTGCACGGCATCAAGAAGCAAAATTGTAACTTAGTCTTTCGCTTAGAAAGGACTTTTGCTAAATCGACAAATTTGTATGTGTACCATCCTCAGGGACGTAACAATGCAGTCAATTTTCATTCGTTTGCTACATTGTACTAGATTTCGCGTATTTGAGTGTAACTTGCATGGGAGTTACCAGAGAGAGTGTGGCTCCTCTGGTCGATTTTTTCAACATTTTCCAAGGAGTATAATTTAAGTAATTGCAGTCTACCAATTAGTGACTACAAGTGTCGAATACCAAACGCTTGTGATGTGTGCCAATTTTGAATGAGTTCGGTGCAACTACTTGAAACGGTTGGGTCAATATAGCCCATTTTTAATTCCCGACTTCTGGGCTATGCCAAGTTTTAATACGTTTCATGAATATTTACGACAGTTACCGGCTGATAGACAGGCAGACATCGCTTTATTGGCTTAAAAAATCATTAAACTTCTTTGGTCAAAAGATACTCAACACTTTATTCGCTTCCAGCTAAGTGTTACAATATTTTATATATATTTTAGTTTCTTCGGGTGAGGATATATCAATTTAAAATAGCTTTAACTTAAACGCAACAATATTTCTCAGTAACTTAAAAACGACGATAGCAAAAATATAACGTAAGCGACATAAATATTAGTTTCTTTATAACAAAGAAAACAAAAACAAATTGGGCCGACAACTGACACATATTAGAGACTATGATGTTTTAACTATCCCTTTGATACGAACATTAAATGAGAAATAGTTAAGAAAAACGTTCCAGTGTAATATTTAACTTTTGTCACTTCCATTTTGTTTTGCGGTCAGGGCTCGATATTAAGTACTTTTATATTTTTTTTTTTTTTTTTTTTTTTGTAAATAAAATGTTTAAACAATTATTCGGTATTTTCTTTATCAATTCTAATATTCACAACAAAAAGGGTTTGGTTGCTTATTACTTCTAAGCAATTAGCATTCCATCGCTGTTTTGTGTACAATAAGTTAAAATCAACTAATTCGCATCAACTATGCGTTAGTTAAATATATAACATATGCGATGTAATTGAAATTAGGGTTATGGATAAACTTTCCCCATGTTGAATTATAGTTCTAAACTAGAGCTTTCGAAAAAGTTACAATATGTAAGGCTTTAGAGAATTCGAGCAGACGTTTTTAAAGTTATGATAAGTACAGTAATTCAGCATTTAAGACAATTTACATGGGGGATTCAGAAGGATAACTCCGAAACTCATAAAGTTTTCGATATAAAACTTTACGCCTACCCAAACTATAAGTGATTCCATTGTACCTATTAGAAACTAATCGTGTAAAAGCGATTTTGATCAAACCTATTCTGTTGAGAGGTATAAGAGATAGCAGCAATTTTCAATTCTAAACTTCGACTTGAGAAAATACTATCACCGTCAAATTTTCATTGGTATCGGTACAGATTTACTCAAGTTATTATGTCCAACAGTCGTACAGCCCTACAAGCAAACAAATGGGATTGACTCAATCGCTTTTAAAAAATTCTTAATCGAATTGTCTCTTTCAATAAATTGGGTCCAACATGACTCCTTCGATGCGTTACGCTTTTTCTCGTATCATACAATATAGAGCCCCATGTAATAAAAATAGTCAAATGCATTTTGAAAAGTCTTTATCAAGGCCAAAAACTCAAAACGACACTCAGGTAAAAATGATGCGATGATCGTTAAAAAAAATATACATATACTATTGTAACATGGACGCTGTCGACCAAAAGTCATGACATTTATGTTTCGTTCCGTTTCTGATGTCAGATGTGACGACAAAAATGCCGACAATACTTAAATACGAGTATACGGTGTATTACAGCCTGTGCCGTAACCTTGGTGGTATCTCTCTACTCAAAACTTGTAGAAACTCAAATCTTATTAGGATTATATAACATCGATGGCCATCTATCAATTTAATTTTTCTCAATTCACTGAACCAAAGGTGGGAGATCACTACGATCCCCCAAAGTCACTGGATGACTGCTAGATTTTGCGGGCACGCATGTGAGTATAACATTTGTAGTGTTAAATGCAATATCGTGTGTACGTTCAAATCAGTAAAGCTGAAGGACAATCTTCCGGTAACTCTATAGTAGATACACAGTATTGGAATGTCTTTTTACCGTAAACGATGCTGGACGAATTTCACGCCACTCCCTTGCTGGGTGCGAACAATGGTCTCTATTGAATTGGTCATTCAACCTAGCAATATATAGCAGCATTCACCGGTGAAGTAAACTCCGCCGAAATCTGTAATAATTAACTGTATGGTCAAATATCAACTGTGGCAGGTGCATGCGTGTGTATTGGCCAATAAAAACTGAGTGAAAACAACACAAAAACAAGCGAAGAAACAAAGGGCAATATTTGTTGTTATTTTGATTAAATCAAATGTTTAGTCAATCGAATGCTTAAGAGGAAAGCGCAGAAGAGGAAGAAAAACATCAGCATAAAGAAACGTTTAGATCGTTTCTTTTCTTGGTTACCAACACGATATTAACTGATTGTATATTTGAAATTCTTTGCCCGATCAGGGCTAGCAGTAATACCCGAAACACACTTGTTGCTTTTGGCCATGTATTGAAAACGGCAGCAACGACTACAAGAACGCGGTAGTGGGAAAGTGCGTTACTCTTTTACACACTTGGCCACCACCAACCAGCAACGGCACCACCACAGGTTTCCAATTTTATATTTCATCGTTTTGCTTTCGTGAATTCATTGTTTATCGTATGGTCTTGGACAAAACTACTCCTCTTTTTCCTGACGCAGCCATAATACTTGGGGGTCAATGAATTCTTTCATTTCTTTGGCGTTTTACTGATTTGTGTAAAAATCGTTTTTTCTTTCTCCACAGACAAGACGTACTCACACATGCACGTCCACCATACATACGAATTGAATTTCGATTGCTTAAATGTACGATCAGACAAAAATAGTTGGGATTAAATAATTAAGACCTACTATATTCAGCCTAAATCGTCCAAAAAACCCATACATAATATGAAAGTGCGTGCTCAATGATTGCTACGAAGTGGAATGAACACTGAAATCGTAATTCCACATTTCAATGGTACTTCATCGAAGGAAGCTCATTCCAGGCAAACATAATCAAACAATCACAATGTCTGGAACAGTGGTTTGAAATCGACTTCAATGAAGCATTAAACATCAGTGTTTAATAGCTAAATTTGAACTAATATATGCCGCAACACATTATACGATACTGCCCCACTGAAATGTCCCCTCATTGGAAACACTGAGTTTTCAGCGAAGAGTGGACTAGAAAGATCGACAACAACTACTCGCAAAAATAATAATATAAATTTCAATGTTTCCAAATGTCGCTGGCTTCCGTATACAACGCTTTTAAACCGGTACCAGTAATTTTTGAATTAACAGTTGTTGTTGCCCACTGGGAACTATATATGGTTAGAGTTCGGTAATACTTAGACTAGCAACTTGTTATGTATCACATTTGTCTGATAAATTAATCGAATTGTGTCAATTGTGCTGGTACAAAAGAAATTGATCATTTTGAGTCATTTCCTTGCAATTTGTTTGCCTTTTAATTATTTTTAATCGAGATATTCCACAAACATGTAGACTACGCAAAGTTGAAACGTATATAAACAAAGAAGGCTGGAACGAAACGGTCCAACTTCAATTGGGTTGTCCTCAAAACGTTCTGTCAATGATTGATGGGAGGAAAAAGTATGCTACGGAATTTGGTGATATTTTTGTCAACCACCGAAAAACAAGCAGTTAGGTGAACCGCATTAATCTATGTCTGTCCAAATAAAAAACAAATTTACACTCGTGTCCTCACTACGCACGTCAGACAAAGTTAGACCACCTCAAATCCAACTTACCATGCTCAATTTTAGTTTACCATAATCGCTGTTCCACAGATGGTGACTGATGAATTGAAGAAACATGCCGGAGACCGCGATGAACTCAAAACATGACTTTAGAAAGTCACACTTTAGATAACAAATCCCTTAGAAAGTGACACACACGGCTATAAACATGAACATAGAACTTTCGAACTCTTCTACAACGGATTTTAATAGAACGAAAATTTCCAACTAAATTTTGTGAATGCTGTGTTTTCGGTTGATCAAACTATATTTCTTATAACAAATTTCGAAACAGCGAATTTTGCTATGGGCAGCCAGAGATAATGGTGTCAAAATTGGTCCAGTATGAAAAAACTTGCTCAATTAAAAGCACATATTGGAAGGTAACCATCCCATTTAATAGCTCCTCTCCAATTGTGGGTGTGGTTGTTGAAAAATACTAAACATATGTTTCAGTGTACAGTTCACTGAAATAATGAACCAGATCTGTACATTATGCACGAGAAGAGGAAGTTTTCGCCGAGTCCAATTACCTCATCACAACTAACCGGTACCGGTGATTCGCTTTGAAAATTTTACCAACCGGTATATTTCCAAGCGGATCTCCAATAATATTATTTTAAAGAACTAAGTCTAAGAACTTTTTTTTATCAATGTGGGTTAAAAAATCTGACTACAAAAACTGGTGTTTTACTAATGACAAAAAATTTACTATACGCATCTTCAAAACAATATCTGGGATTGGCGATCAGAACGGCGTGATAAGATGACGTGTTACAAGTCGTATGAGAAAAAAACGCCAAAAAATGTCTATAAAATTCTCATAATTTGATTTATAAGGAGGAAAGTGAAATGACAAAAAAAAAAATCGGGGAACTTAAGCGCTTTTGAAAACTTACATACATATTTATTAAAAAATATTGGATAAATGGCCAAAATCAAAACTCCTACCGAACAAATTTAGACATCGAATTGTAACAATATGATATAGTTTTTCTTTAATTTTCACTAGTTTCCACTATTGCAAAATTCGGAAATTTGATCAGAGAAAACCCGTCTGATGGGCGATTTGGTGAGATATTCAAACTACTGTGTATTTCATGTGAAACGGCCAATGGGCAGACGGGTGTTTAATAATATGACGATTCATTTGCCTAAGTTTAGTATAAAGCCCCAAAGGGGTTCTCATTCTTTCACACAATGCGCCAAGAATAGACTCTGCGGTAATCGAACCGATTGTGTGTACACTGGAAATGAAGAAAAATGCATGATTAGTCATTTTTCAACTTAAAATTAGGCGAGGGAAGCTATGCAAAGAGTGTTGAAATTCAGTAACGGCCACAGAGACAATTTCAATCACTACTATTCTACATAAGAGTAGCAGATGACTCGAAAGGTCTAACCAAACTTGACTTCAATTATTGCCTCAATAGTGGCCAAGACAAAAGCAAAGAATGCCGCGAGTAGTTTGTTCTACATTCCGAACGGGTTGTATGTGGGAATACGTGTGAATAAGTGCGATAATTCAGTCCAGATCTACATATACATACTCGTACCCGCACGCAGACGTACACACACGCCAGCGTATATCTTCAAATTAATTTCAAGCATGACTTTCTTTATTTAAACCATTTTACGAGCGTTTTGTTTAAGTTTTGTTGACTTTTCGGTCTTCAGCTGTAACCAACAGGCAACAACAGCAGCAGTGGATTCATTAAAATTAGGACGTGGAATAATTAAAGTTTTATTTTTTGTTTTATTATTAAAACTGCACTTACTCGCACTCCGCCAGCCTTTGCTGAAGGAGAACAACGTGAGCGTAAACATAGAGTTAATCATAAAAAGTAGATAAAATTAAAGCAAGTACCACAAAAAATTGAATGTACTCGTGCATTGCAGCGAGCGAGTGAAACCCATAAATTAAAGGCGATAAGTGAGTGTCTCAATACTCCGCCACAGTCAAAGCTCCCCGATTTTGTGGTAACAAAATTACTACCAATTCGTGATAGTTAGCCAGCTATCATTTCAATTTCGTTTGCTCCGTCGTGAATGCGAACAAGGGTGGATGGATGACGTGGCACAACATAGGGTGTGTCAGTTGCTGTATTAATCTGTTTTTCAATCTCATATTGTCGTTTTGAATGCAATTCAATAACGGCAGGTTTGTCTGCTGGTTTCATGACGTATAAAAGTGGAAGTGAGTTCCTTAAATTGTGCAGTTGGGGAGCTTTTGGCACAGATATAAATCGAGCAATCAAAACGCCACAAAGGTCTTCTTACATCCATTGAGAAGTCTTCCATGTAACATTGCATCTTGTACATTTCGTGGGTTTTGTGTGGGGCTTGACAAATGGCCACTTCTTTTGATTCCTGTGTATCCGAAATGGAGTCGTAAAAACGAAACAAGTTATTGATTTTCATTTAAATCATCATTATTGCCAAAAATAATTTACTATACAATAGTAAACTAGTTGAATACACGCATATTTGGTAATATACTAATGTTATGGGCACCCTATAAGGAAAGGTTCCTTTTTTTGTAAGGGTCCTCCAGCGAAACTTTTTAAAATTGTTCTTGTGTTATTCAAAACCTTGAAATATTACGTGCCAATATTAATATTTATTTCAAATTGAATTGATTAATAGGAATTGTTCCATATTTTATACATATTCTCTTACAAACTTCTACAGAACGTTTGCAACAACAATACAAGTTTTGTGTATGCATTTTTTTCATAGAATCCGCCAGAATCCGTCACGTATGAGTAGTATAGTATATTGTGTGAGGAATTTGAAGCTATGCCTATGTCTGATAGATGTCTTATAGGCATATTAGCCTATAAGATAATCTTTATTTATTAGTACGTGTTAAGTTAACAGTTTAATTTGAAATGATTTTCTCCTAGATGGAAGTCCAAGAATACATTCATTCATTAATTATTATCACAATTTATTCGTTGAACATTTTGTAAAATCACAAAATTTAGGATTTCTAAGTGGTCGCAGGTCAAATAGTTAATAAAGAACCAATGACCATAAATGCGCTACAGGAGACCACAAAATGTTATAAAAGTACATTGTCTAGTATCTAGTGTGCCTGCAATTAGATTCGCCTATGGTTGGTTACACATTATTGTCCCACCGTACCGTATTTAATAACTACGAAATTCGAATTAGTCTTTAAACCTCCCTAAAATATGTAGTCATTTCTTCGTTTTTAATCGTTGTTGGGTCTCCAAAAGTGGCCCTGTTTTCTATTTCTACAAGAGTTTGAATACTAAGTGAGTCACTTTTGTCGCACCAGTTACATGGATGCACACAAAACTGGCCCCAATTCTAACCAATATGTACAGAACTGTCAACTCTCCGGATATGGTGCGGCATTTGGACGTGAGAAGAAAAAATATATGAGCCAGAACTTGAAGTAAACAGAAGCGCACATACGGAACGGATGTATGATCCATATTTATTATTTTATTCATGCGTTCCTGCCCGCCCAGCCACCTTGTATTTGGAGTCGATTTATAAAACGGCTGAAAAACAAAATTGTCTTCGTTCCCCACTTTTGTCGACACAGCCGAAATGTTTTGAAAAGAAATAAAGAAACACTTGAGATGACATCAGTCGCCTCGTCGATTGTTCTGATCGTTGAAATGAAAAGAAAAGATAGCACAAACAAGTACAAAATACAATGAGGAAAGTAAACACTTCGAGCGAGTTAATAACAAACAGAATGAAAACGATCTGATCTGAACAATGTTGTATCATCCAGCTATTCGAATCTTTAAACGACCAACTTGGATACAAGCGTATTCTTTTTTGCCGATACCCACCCCAACACCATACTTGTGTTTGCATGTACGTATGTTTGTACTTGTTCACATACCAAATTCAATTTCTTACTCCTAATTCAGTAATTACACTAGTTCACAAAATCAAATGAAAGTTGTAATTCGAAATTGCTGCTGTACAATCTCCGAAACGCACAAATAGTAACCAAAAATTTAAAATTTACGATTTGTTTTTGAATGGCCTTCGATTTTTTTGCGATTTTATAGAAAGCTACAATTACTTTTTGTAATCTCGGATCCTGGTCAATAAGATATCATAATGGAACCAGCCGTAAGGCTTATGTTAGTCTTAGCCAATCAAATTGTCGATAAATTTTGAAGTGTACTCTGAAGCAACGACTAGAGGAAAACAATCTGAGGTATTTAATATTTGATTCTCGCTTAGTTTCACTCATGTCAAAGTGTTAAAGATAACACTGCCGTATTTAAAGTTTGAGTAATTGTATCAAAATACTTATTTATTATTTGTAGTTTTATACTAGAAATAGTATACTTTAGAAATTAAGAATGTAAGCCCAGATTCACAAGTTCCGTTGTGAGTTAATTCTAACTTAATCGAGTAGATGAATTATACAATATAGCGGAGAAGAGATTAAATATATTTCCGCCAAAAATGACGCACGAAATACACATACGTAGTGTAGAACACAAAAATCGATCCATCATTTACGGTTTTGAGTAAACCAATACAATTTTCTAGCAATGTTTTGCCGGCTTAAATGCGAAAGATTCAGTTTTCTTGGTATATTATTGAAAAATATGCAGCCAGATTTTTGGCAGATCGTAGTGCTTAAAAGTCCTACCATTTTAAAGGTTGATAAGACTCTAGATTTTGTGAGCTGTCATGATCCTTGCATACCATGAATTGAACACCAATATTTTCTTTTGAACATTTTAGTTTTTGTGCTCTTCGCCATAGGATACACCAAGTTTGTCATCCTTTTTGTAAAAACCAGAAATTCAAATCTGAGAGCTGATAAAATATTAATTCCTGATTCCTGATCGTAACAATAATTTGCGTCGATTTAAACATGTTCGTCCGGCTGTGCCAGGTCTTCTAATTTTTGAATAAAACTTCTACGCCAATCTGGATGAGGTTTATAAGTACATGTTACTGAATGACCGGTGGGAAGCTTCACATTTACGGCTAAAAATAAAATTTTGAACTTGACAAGCATTTAAAGAACAAAAGCAAAGAAGAAGAAAAAACTTCAAATATCGATCTTGGAGATATTTAGTAAAATGACGATTACATCGGTAATTAGCTCGACAAGGAGGCGGGTTATCATTAGAACTATGTAGCTTATTTTCTTTTCTAATATCGAATACATCCATTAAAACCTTAAAACGACTTCTATGTAATTTATTTGTAATCTTTTTTAAAAAAAAGTCACGACAACGTTGTCTGATTGACAAAAGTTGGCACAACTCGTACAAGTTATTTTATTATGATTTGTTGCGAACTTTGCTGACCAAAATCGGTGATTGAGAATTAAGGACAAAATTTAGGTTTTTTGCAAAATTAAAAAAAAAATCATACTGCTGAAAAATTGTGTATTTTGATTTTAAACTTTAAGAAGCGATCAAGCGACATCAGAAAAATATAGTGATAATTCGGATTGAAAAGTCCTGTTATTTAGTGTTATTACTTGCTAATGTTTGACTTTTCCCATTTTATTCAGTGTCGGTGTCGCCGTACGATCGTCTATTTACAATATACAAATGCACACAAACGCATCCGCAAGCACACACATACATGATTAAATACAAACATGTACATTCGTGTCTATTAGACAACATTTCAAACAAAACGAAATGTTTAATCAATTCTCCAAAAGCCAATATCGAAGAAACGCAATCAAAACCAGTTGGTAGCTGCTCATTAGACCAACTCTCCGTTTGTTGTATTTTTTTATAATTTGTGAATACTTTTTCCATACTTTTTTCTTATTTTTTTTATAACAACACCAACCAAAAATAACAAAAAAGTAACATTTAAAAATATCAGTTATAAACTATTACATAAAAGAAAGTTGTTTCGTTTTTGTTAATCATTTCCAACTAAAAGAGATCATTAGTCTTTGTTGTTTGTTAACAGCATTTGGTATACTTTGTGAGGCCGCTGCCGTCGCCGCCACCAGGCGTCCCCGCCAGATGGGGTGTTTCATCTGAAACCGATAAGGAAAAAATAAAATAAATTTTTACACGGTTGCACTCATACGGGCCTGATTGACAAGGGCTAAGCGATGTGTGTGTGTATGTGTGTATGTGACAAAAAAGGCACAAAACAGAAGTCAAAATACGAATGTGTTAGATTATTTATTAACACGTGTATTTGTCTGTTTTGCGTGGTGCATCCTTGATGATATGCAACAATAAACCAGGACATAAGTATTTTTTTTCTGTCAATTGTTAGGATTAGACGGCGATGACATCATAAAAAACGAACAGCACAAGAAATCTTAAATAATCACACGTTAAATGTGAACAGTAGATTCTTTAGATCACACCCAACACATTGGATATCAATCAGTTGACGATGATGCCATGATAGGAAAATAGTATTTGTGAAAATATTTTTTTAAAAGTGAAAAGCAGAAGATTTCGTAACATTGTTGAATTACAATAGTTTTGAATCCCCTGTATTTATTTTTCAAAAAAATTTGGACTCAAATACTGATGGATTAATTTAGATTTTGTCTTTGTTGACATAAATGAAACGAATGCTTGACACATCTCTTACCGATAACAACAGTTCGTGCTTATTGCTTACAGATGAATCCGATTATAACGAGCTTCTATGGACGCAGCATTCTAGTTGGCTATAAACGAAGTTCACTATATCCGAGTTAAAAGAAATTTAAATTGTTTTAATTTCAGAAATATAATGTAATGTTTTGTAAACTGGAGAGCAGTAACATTTATCTAGCAATCAATACGCAATGGTTTAACACAAAATCATTTTTGTTTTTCAAAAAACACTACTTGCAGTGCCACAGCACCGTATGCCAACCAGGGTATGATGTTAAAAGATGGTTATGCTAATTTTGCAGAAGCATTGCGCGGAAGATTTATCTGAAAAAATCTTAGTAAATAGGGTTGAGCTGTTTGACCATTCCATGAGGTAAAATTCAAATATTCCGTAGCGTCATTATGACCGTATTCGTAAAGGTATCCTCAAATTCAATAAATTTATGTTCGAAAATCTAACTGTCTTATGGCAGATAGTATGCTAACTTTTCGCGATGAAACTACATATAAAACAATAACGCGCAAAATTTAAAACCAGATAACTTTATAAAGGGTTTCATCCGTAATATTTTGAAATGGGCTTATTACTGGTTTTATAAGGTTGTACTCAAAAATTTCGTTCATAAACCAAAAACGCCTTTATTAAAATTTCTATATGTATATGATTGCCATTTTATGAGACGTTTTGCTCTTCTATTTTAGCTAAACATTTACGATAAATTATTAGAATTTTACTCTTATTCTAACAAATATGCATCTATGCAATCATTGAGTAGCTACTCAACAAAGTAGATTTTCATTATGGGGTTTCTGTCCGGCTGCCGGAGAATTTAATAGTTTATTTGAAGTCATCATTTCTTCCAATATATTTTGAAAAATCACTATTAATATTTAAAATTAGTCAATATTTCATTCCCCTATTGTTCGAAATTTGTCAATAGGTTTCATAGACATTTAAATAATTTGTTTTATTATTCGGTATTGTTTACTTTGTTTGCACATCACAATCAATATAAAATACACGTAAACAGTGTTGGAAAGGGTAAAAACATTAAAGTGATTAAAATTAAATAAATGCTAAAATGTTCAACAAGAAAACGCCCTTTTAAAAATATTTTTGTGGTTTTATATGTAAAAGACCTATATTAAGAAACATATTATAATGTAAAAACACCCGTTGCTCAAATTTCAGTGTTGGACGCAAATGCAAAAAATGTGGCAATTTGTAGCTAAGTTAAAATGCCTTTCGCTTTTTTTTCGTACACAATGAAAAATGAATATCATGTGTCGATAAAGCATTGGGTTTTGCCAGGAAAAAGGCCGTTCAAAACCAACCAGTGTAAAAACAAAAGTGTAATTTTCTCCGTAGAAAATTGACAAGGACGTACTGGCGCCGATGATGCTGAACACGATGAATGTTCAGAGGAGATTATTATATCGGAAACCATTAAAAAAAAATCCGGGAAATTATATTGTTAATCGAAAAGCGCAATCACAAGATAACGCTGACACTCTCAAAATATCAATAAGCAGGGAGAATATTCAATATTCCTCATAAAAATTCAACATGAGAAAAACGTTTCCCAAATGCTAACAATGGAACAAAAATACCAATATGTTACTGATTCGGAACACTGTTTAACATGATTTACATGCAATTAAAGGGATTGTTCATGTAGTATGAGCCAATGGGCAAAAAATGAATGAACAACTACACCGCTGACTCGATTCGACAGTCCGCTTAGTGGAAATAAAGGTGAAAGCCATGCAAAGCGACTAAACGGAATGTGCATTGCACTCTCTTCATTGATTACCATGAAAAAAAAAGAAAAATAGTGAACAGTCAACTGATATTATTATATTATATTATGCCTAAAGGACGAAATCAAGAAAAAACGCCTGCAAGTGCCGAAGAAAAAATATTCTTCGACCATGAACTGCATGTATTGAAGCTTGAATTGCTATCCCATCCACCGCATTCTCCACATCTGTTCCCCAAAGACGGCTAACTGTCTACAAATCTGACAAAACTGGTCCAGCAAGAAAGATTTGTATCAAATGATGAGGTCTTTGTGGAAACTAAAGTGCATTTCGAAGCGATTCTCGGCAAATTCTTTAATGGAAAAGAAACTGAGATGAGAGGCATTGGATTGATTGTCACTCTCGAAGAAAACTTTGTTGAAGAGTAAAGCCGAATTTCGCAAAAATTGATTTTGTTTTCTCTTCCCCACACTACTTATTGACAATGTATTACCATTATTAGTAGCATATTATTGGTATCAGATTAAAATTCTGTACTGCAACACATCTGTACTGCAACATATCTGTACTAACACATTTTGGTCGTTTAAGCGATGCCCAAGGGATAATGGGAACAATTGTTTTAAATTAAAGTCACAAACGTATGACCGATTACGGATCGGTCGGTCGAAATCATCATTCATTATTTACCTCCGTATGTTGGTAATAAAATGTTCGAACACATTCACTGAAGTGTTAGACTGTTTACAAACTGTTTAGCTTATAAATAAACGTACATCGTTTGTTCTGCGATCACAAGAGGCATTCAAAGAACTATTTGTTAATTGCCATAACGGGCAAACTTGCCAAAAGCACAAGGTGGCCAATGATTGAAAAACTTCACTGATTTATTGTATAAACAAACCAGTAGGTGATGACAGTATATGCACAAACATATGTACGAAGTATGCACACATACATGCATACTTATCATCTACATTTATCCATCCAAACGATGGAAGTTATAATTTGCAAATAATTTTTTGAAAGAAAGAAGACAACGGTATTCGCCTAACACCCATAAAGCTAAAAATCGTGACTTCAATTCATAGATATTTCAGAAATGAAGACAAAGTCGAAGAAGAAGTGGAAGTAGAAGTAGAAACACTGAGAAGAAGTCAACACAGATGGAGCTGGCAGAGAAATAAACCAGCAGAAGAGCCGGAGAGGAATTCTAATTTGTCACCATTGAAATGCGTTGTTTTTTCTTTTTTTTTTGTGGCTGTGCATGGAGGGCAACGGTAATCGCAAAGTGTTACCATTGCCGTCGAGTACAATCCGAAAACTCAATCCAACCAATACTTTTGCATTTAGACGCTCTTAGTCGCCGTAAGAGGTGCTTTCAAATGCCTATTAGATTGATGGTTGCAAGAGCACTCACAGGTAAAGCTCTCAAAAGCGCAATTTGCTCACGTCAAGAGATTTACGATGTTATTACTCTTCTCGTTATCGTACTACAATCGTACAATCGATTCTATTTTAATCCAATAGTTGAATAAGTATGATTCAAAAAGCAAATAAACACAATTCATTGGGTTGTTTATCTCGGCACTGAGATTCCCTGTGAATGTGTGGATGATGGACAGACAGTCAGACTCTTTAGAGGATTTCCTGATGATCACTGGAATTTGTGTAAATTACCGTTGAGGAGATAATGAGCGTGGAAATCCCCCTATTATGCTGGACTCCTCAGACGGTTTACGAAACAACACCTGTTGAAACGAAGAGACCAATATAAATAAGTGCCATCATTCAATCGAAAGTAAAAAGCTAACAATTAAGGGCAGCATTTCATCATCCCAACTTGGAATGCCAAATGAGGAAAAGCCGAAAACCCAGAGAATCTCGCGAATTCATTTTTAGTGTAAATATAAATTAAATGTCTTTAATCAAATGAATGTTATCGGCAAGAACTTTCAACCATTAACGAATTCCATGCTGGTCCAAGCATCTAAATCCAGATACCCTGCAGAAGGACTATAGGTACACGGATATTGCGAAATTGAATAACGCAACAACTAGAAATCGCGTGGAAAGTACCACAGTTGCGGAAGCCGAACCAACCCTTAGGCTAAAAATGAAAAATAATTTCGAGTGCGTTCATTTATACTTTATATATACTAAATTTGCATGCATTAAATTTAGAACTACCAAAAGAGATTATTTTTTGTTTGACAACGAATCCGAGCAGCACCATTCAAAAAAATTTTAGTATGCAATGATCATTGAATGTGATAAAATAAAAAGAATGTGGAATTTTTTATGTTCCAGCAGTGAACCAGAAGTTCATGAAAGTGGAAAAGCTTATTAACAATTCATCATTGATTGTTATAAAAGTGAAGTCGTCAAAGTATATTCAATCAATGGTCGTAATTTCTTGACTTCAAGCCTGTACACGGTAGATTCTGCCTTTACTTGGTAATCATACCGATAGTCTTGGAAAAACTTCCGCAACGAGCGGAAAGAAAATAAATTCTTACCTATTATAAGCCGCACTTAGAAAAGTATTTCAAGCGCTTCGGTTTTCTGTGTCGATTTTGAGTCGCCCACAGGGTTCATTGTTGAAGACCTTCTTAGCTAAAGCACTTAGTTCCATCCGTGTCTAAGTAAAGCCGAGGTATATGAAATTACTCAACACGTCGTAGTTATAATTGTCAAGTTTCACGCAGTATTTCAAATGAGCAGAGTCTTGGTTCGTCGAAACATGTAACTTGGTTTTGGTCTCGTTTACCTCCAAAGTTACTTTTGTAGACTCCTCCTCGGAATAATATCTGCATCATCAGGGTACGTAAATAATATGTATATGTTATTAAAGATAGTACTAACACTGTTTACTGGTATTGAATGTAAAAGACATCGCACGAAAGCAGTCTATCGCCTCGTCAAAGCCACATTTGGTGGAAAATACCTCAGCAAGGTTTTTGCCTAGCATTACGAAAGAATTCGTATTCGTGGCTGTTTTGGTCTGGTTTTTCTCGGGTCTTCACCAGGATTTACCACAGCGTGAATAGGTGATCAGTCGTAGATTTAATACGTTTATTTACCACTACCAGAAGTCTTTTTGGAAAAAAATACTCTTTCAACATCTTTAAGTAACGGCGTGGTAGCCACATGAATTAGCGTACCAAATTAAAGCTTAAATTCGTTATAAAACGGTAGTCCCCTTTCAGAGAGTGGGCGTCTAAACTCACTGGATATGAGAAATTCTCCACAGTCCTATTAATGAAAATTATCTGGAGTTAATTTTGTTTGCAACTGTTTAAATATTTTTAAGTTTCGCTAAAACTGCATGTGGCATGGTAGTATCTTAATCCGATATTAGTAAAAGGCATCACGAATATATAGGTACACCGAGGAAGAACTTGTGTCAAATTGGATGAACTAATTTATTAGAAAATATTATGAGTTGCATTTACTGCGAACAAATTAATTGAGTAAAAAATCTGCAAAATTAATATGTAATTGTAAATTTTGCAATGGTGAAATATTGTTTATATGATTGGAAACTTAATATTTTAGTTAACAATTTCGTCCACAGCATAAGCTGATTCTTTGATGAAAATTCTCATAACTTCCCAATATTCGTTGCATATTTCTCATCCAATTTTCATTTTCTATGCAGGTAATAAAGCATTTCCTGTGTCCATTCAAAAGAGCTTTTAAAATCTAGTTGGGCAATATGACCTATGAAGTTTTCTTTTCTGCGTTTCTATACTTATGTATAGATGAAAACCCACATAAGAGCGCAGCACATTTCAAACGTGTCTCAAAAAACACAGTCACAAATGTTACACACTTATTGGCAGCCACTGTATGTGTTGGACGCATACATTATACGTCTGTAAAACAAATGTGTTTGTGTTCCGAAACAGACGAAAATAGTTTTCCAAATGTAGGACACCTTGAAATAAACGTCCATCATTCTTGCTTGGTGTCTCTGCATTTAAGCCTGTCTTTTTTCGGAGAGAGCCAAATGCCGACAAGAGAGAGGGGATAGACTGAACACATTTCAATTGGACCACATGATTTTCTTATTGATGAGGCATTTGTCAGTTCACTTACATTCCAGGAAAGAGATCGCTCACGGACGCGTGAGCATGAGTTTGTGTGCGGGGACGTGCATATTACTTCTTCACTCTTGCTGGCTGTAGGCATGGAGAGAGAGCGTTTTAAATTGTGTGGTTTTCCCCAAAACGAATGGGATTTTTTTCATTTTCTATATCTGTGTTTTGTTACTTTGGTAGTGGTAAAGCAAAAATCTACAAAATTCCAGAGATACTGGTTGCCAAGCGCACTTAAAATCATCTACCAACTTCAGTCACAGCTGGTTTAAACACCAGAGAGACAATCTGTCTCGTTCTCCTCCCTAACTCTCGACAGCTCTCAAAAACTTATTTCAGATTTGTTTTTTTTTTTCGTTCTCAGATACCTTTTCTTTTCTCTGAATACAGCGGACTGTTACACAAGCAAGCCATGATTATTATGCCGCTTGAAAACCGGATCTCTTCAACTTTTTCATCATTTTCAGGTTAAAAAGTACATTCACTTTATGCCGCCAGAGCGCAAAAATATCAGATACATATCGTGATTAATACAACTGACGAAAATGTACAAAAAATTAACTTTAAACAAAGATGCATTCTAAAGAGAAAGCTGTAAAATCAATCAGTGATCTGAAAAGGTCATTAGGAGATGCTAATTATACTTATGTTAATTTATAGATCTCAAAGAAGGAGGAAGGACACTTATTTTAGTCAGTCGAAAGGGATAAAGAAAAGATTAATGTCTCATAATTAGATTAAGATGTGACAGACACGCAAGGAAGACAAACCGTGCCGGATCCATGATTACCCAAAGATGAATATTCAACAAATCCCTCGAAAAGCAGAGCGGGAGAGGATTTAGTACGTCCCTTGCCACACATTCCAAAACAAAAATGCATTCAATCGCCGGTAAGAGTGTTACCCTAATCCCGAAGCTATCAAGAAGTCTAACAAACCTTTTGAAATTTTCAGAATTTACCTCTCTTGCACACTCATATTGATGCGATACGAGTGTAATCATGCGTTCTTCAATCATAACTGTGGATTAACAATTGACCGAGAACTCTGTTCTCATTATTAAACGCAGACTGAAATGCTAGACATCCCAGGGGGAACCGTTTGAGTTCTTCTGTATGTTTTATTTCCAAAATATAAATAGAAATGCCTCTAACATTTGAAGTCTTGATGTGTGAAACAGGTTGAAACCCAAAAACAGTCTTGCATAGTTTTGCGGTTAAAACGAGAGAAACTTGTTTACAGGCATTTAATTGCATGGTGACTGTTACTATCAAATTAATAATGAATTAATATACAATTCATAGACTCAGACACGTAGCGTAAATACACTCGAATTAAAAAGTATGAGACTAAAGTTCGTTATTTATTTAAAATCCTCCTATGTGTTCATTCAGATAAGAAATGTTTTTTTTCTGTATTTCTGATCTGAAAACAGTTTGGTGAAGTTTTTTCGGCACACAGGCTTCTTGTGGACGATGCATTTCAACTTGGAAATGTTAAACGCGTACCTTTTGCTGTTTGAATTAAGTTGAACTAATAAGTTTGTTCCGTTGTAACTAATAGAAGAAATCAATAAGAAAAACATTTTTGGTTGAGAAACGTCACTCGCAATATGATATGAGGATACTGTTGCGAAGCTAAAAACTTTGTGGCTAACATTTGCACTTGAAATAACGTTGTATTAGGCTTTTATTTTCATAAATACAACTTTGGGCAGAAAAAAACTACATTTATGTTGCGATCAGCCAATGTTTTGGCCTCACAACCAATTCAGTTTCCACGAAGTCTCACTTTGAAAATGCCTCCTAAACTTGCACTTTAATTTAAATGAATGAATAATTTTCAAAATTGAGGAATACAACTCTTTCAAATGGGAAGATTGTTTATTATTGCTAAATTTGTTAAAATTGGCAAAGATAGCAAAACAAAACGATAAAGTAATTATATTGACAGTCACAGCAATAGCCAATAAACACAATGGGTCTACCAAAAATGTCTACAAAAAGGATAATGTTACTGTCAAGTGTCCTAAACAATAAACTGGAAAAAATGTGTAACTGAAGTTGATATATCAAACAATTTTTTTTTATTTTATTTTTTATTTGTATTTGCCCACCCATGCGTCAAACATGTAAATTTTTGAATAAATATAAAAAATACCCATACTTGGAAATGAATGGTCCAATCTAAGAAATTATGTTATTTTGACGAGGAAATGGATTTGCATTTTACCGATTCTTGTTCTTGTTTCAAGATTTTTTTATATGTCTGATTTACAAACATATACAGGGTAGCGCAATAGAACGTTCATATTGCATCATCTTTTTTTGCGGGGTAGAAAAGGCGCGGGCGGGGGGCGCCTACATCGTTGGGTTGGCGTGCGCGCATTTTACGAGAACTCCCGTTCATATATTGCTACTAGGCGACTATATTGTGCTGAATATGGACTACGGCGAATTAGTGAAGCTCCGAGTGCTAATTTAATTAAAATATGGGTAAAGCGTTTTGAAGAGACCGGTTCAACATTTAAACCACAAGCAAATGGTCGCCCAAGAACATCTAGGACCGAAGACAATGTTGAGAGAATTATGGAGTCAGTACGAGGAAATGTCGACTCGCAAGAGATCGTCTGTCTTACAATTATCGCGACGAAGTTTGCAACAAATTTTAACATTGGACCTTAAACTGCATCCATATAAGCTGCAATTAACACAAGAATTGAAAGAGTCTGACTTCATAGCAAGGCTCGCATTTGCTAATGAAATGCTTAATCGATTTTCCAATTTTGACAATATCTTTTTCTCTGACGAGGCTCATTTCCTTATGAATGGGTTCGTAAACCGTCAAAATTGTAGTTACTGGAACAGTGAAAATCCTAAAATCAAACACCAGAAACCATTGCATAGTCCTAAAGTGACAGTATGGGCAGCAATCTCTGGCAGAGGAATAATTGGTCCTTTTTTCTTCGAAAATGCGCGGGGCCAAAACGTCACGGTTAATACGGAACGCTATGTTGAGATGTTGGACGGATTTTTGGCTCCAGAAATTGAAAGTTCAAAAATAGCGAATTCCAGAACTTGGTTCCAACAAGATGGAGCTACCTGTCACACATCAAATGACTCCATAGCGGTGGTGAAGCAGATGTTCCCTGGCAGACTGATTTCGAAATGAGGTGATATCCCATGGCCCCCACGTAGTCCAGACTTGACGCCTCTTGACTTCTTTTGTGAGGATACCTCAAACACAAAGTCTACAGCAATAATCCAAGAAACATCGTTCAGCTCAAGGAGAATATCCGTGGTGAAATGGCAGCCATTACACCAGTATTACTGAAGAAAGTTTTCAAAAATTTTCGTTTGCGGTTAGAAGAGTGCCGTCGTAGAGAGGGTCACCATTTAGATGATGTTATTTTTAAAAAATAAACTCCACTTATTACTCTACAATGCCTTAGATTTATTTTAACCATACCTTTTGTATTTATTTTTTAATCTATTTTTTAAATATGCACGTTCTATTGCGCCACCCTGTATATATCGTATACATTTATCGATTTATTTATTATTTGAATAATCCTTGTTTTTTATATTTTTTTTTTTTTTGCATTGTCAGTGCTAAATTTTAGGTTTTTTTTTTTTGCATTGGACCATACCAAATACGCTCTTTGCTCTCGGAGATTTAGATGCCTACAAGTATTCTTCACTAACTGACAAGCCAAAGACTTTGGTTTTCATCAACTGCATTTATAATTTACCTCCTTTAAAGTTCCAAACAATTGACGCTTTGGCATCACCCCCTCGGGAAAGACTGCTGATGAGCGCTTCAGCATATGTTTTTGCCGTAGACGGCAAACGCAACCATTCTGTGTGTTGACCGATTTAATAATCGAAGTCGATTGTCGAAAACGTGCTATGTAATTATCAAGCGCTAGTTGATTTCTGCCCGCTATTGCAAATTTTTATTCAACAATATAAATCCTGCGTAAAAATACCATTCTGCTAACTGATTTTAACATCAGGTTCAGGTAAGCCGAAAAATTGTAATTCGTTAGAAACATATTTTCAGATATGCAAATGTAGAAACATAGAAATATATTTAAATGATCTTTTTGTAAAATCAACATAACTCTATTTCAAAATATGCAACTGCCAATTTTTTATGGATTGGAATATTGGAATTGAGTTTAAAAGATTTCATCCGATTTAACAGAAAATAGAAGACGGTGATAAAATTGGTTACTGTGAAAAATAGCAGCTTCAATTCTGAAACATAGTGATCTTCCAGGGAAAATTCCCGAAACGATTCGAACAGTAAACCAAATTTTTTAAATAACTATTAAACTACTTAAAACTCAGAAAGTTTATATCGTAGTACTTTCCAGTTATATAAATTCAAATCAAATGTGTCTTCGGTAGCTTGATTGTTTTAAAAATATTTAAAGGGACGCGCCAATAAGAAATGATTTGGAAATGAATCAAATCTTCTTTGGATTTTCTAAACATGGAATGTACATGTTCATATACGCAACATATCACCTACATATATAAATCGTAGGTATGTTATATTTCAAAATCAACCAACAACTAACAAAATCTACCAACAATTTGGCTGTTAGCGTTTGTATGGCTGTTAAAACGTTTCTGTAAACAACTTGCGAGAAAATTAACGTTGACTTCTTTACATCCTTCAGTTTTCAAATGAATTTTGCTGAGCTTTCATTGAAAAATATAGGCTTTTAAATTCCAAAAAAACATTCTATTCTTTTTCTCCATTCATCAAGAATTTTTATGTATTGTCAAAAAGTACAGATTTTTCTTATTTCTTACACTAACAAAATACTGAAAGGCTCGTAGATACGAAACTGTTCCGCTAATTCAATATAGGTTGCACCACTACATGCTCTTTGAGCCGTCATATCTCGTCTGCCTAAGTGACTTTATTGATCCACTCAAAACCATGCTAACTATTGTTACGTCTGATATCGCCTAAACTATGAAAGTTATTGTTAATATTATAAAATGTAGGAAATAATGGAGAACATTTAAAAATCGATATTCGCCTATAAAAAATCAGTTCATTCGAAAATTGATCAATTAAAATTGAGTGTGCGTTACGTTACGTTACGTTCGTAGTTGTTGTATTTTTGCAAGCATACTTTTGCTTATTAGTGTAAATACTTTCAACACTATGGAGAACGTTCTCTCGTAAGAGTATCACAAATGAAAGAGCCGAGAATAGGCTTACAGCGTGATTAGGCAGTCTGAGAGTGAGAATTGGAAAATGTGACAACCGGCATATTTTACAACACCGGTTAATATGACTTTGAGGCTATGAGTGTAACGAAAAGGCAAAATATCATCATTATCTTTATCACAATGCCACTAAAAGCATGAAAAGAATAACAACAACAAATACAGCTAATACTACACCCGATAATAAGAGGAACCCGTATAATAAATGTATCTTCTCTTTGTTACTTAAAACTAAAATATAAAGATATTATTCACAAACATACATCCAAGCAGGCTTGCCAACCAGAGGGAGAGATTCATAGCGTTTTTTTTTTTTTTGATTCTGTAGCAATGACCAATTGGCAATTACGCTTTCTGGGCATTTCCAATAGCCCTTTTTTCTTGCACTCATAGAGTCTATATAATGAATTAGGAAATATTCCGTTTTATTTTATAAGTATTTCCAAACTATTCCGCCTCCATCCATTGTCAATCCTGAACTGACAATATGGAAATGGATATATTAAAAAATATTCGCGATATTCACAAAGTAGGTCTTCGTTTCCGGTGCAAATAATCCGATATGTTTAGATCGGCCCTAATATTCATATATATTCATATTCATATATATTTATGTATGTATATATGTATTTATACTCGTATATAATATTATATATATATTTATGTGTATATATATATATATATATACTAGTGCACTTAGTTTTCCTTCTTCATATAGAAATTATTATTATGCATATTCTACACATTAGTAATTTTTAGAACAGATTTAGGGATTTCGTAAGGCCTTCGGCTGGCAACACTGCCACCCAGTTGTGCACGGGCATTATTTATATGAAAAAAATGAGAAGAAATAATTGTAGTAGACAGAGACTGAGAGGGAGAGTAATAGACTTATTAACTAAAGAGAAACCAAGCAAAGGCAAAGTCAGCATATACTTATTTACGGCTGTTGAGAGATAAAAGTTATACACACACTTTCAGTGACTTTAACTGTGGGATGGGAAGCCAAACGGCCGCTTGTTATTATAATAACCAGGCTTCGGATTTATATCTAAATATATACATATTTGGAACCTGTATGATTTTGACAGTTCGTAATCAAGTGATACAGATTTGTTTGTGATTATTTTAGTCGAAGCCAGGTTGAGCTATGTGGTCAAACGTTTTTTAATGAGAGTACTTTTGCCTTCTAATCGTCACAAAGTGGAAACAAAAAGAATATTTCGAACGGTCACTTTAATTTTTTCCCCCCAAAATTGGTTAATATTTTTTCATTTCAAAAGGTGAATTTTTGAGTTTGTTAAACTACAGACATCGACAACAAAAATACCCGCAGCTATTTTTAAAACAAATAAGTACAAAAAAAATAAAAAAAAAATTGTCAATATATTTGAATCATTTTTGGCAATGCTTAATTTCAGTCTTCCAATTTATTCAATATTAATAAATTGTGACCTGTTTGAGAGATCTGATCGTTCTACTTTATATGTACATGAGAATACATTAAAAATTGGCAACTGATTCTGTAGCATCCGTTAAATATAGGGTGATTTTTTTAATCGTAGTTTTTTTTTAATCAAATAAAATACTCAAATTTGTATCATATATTAAAATTTTTTATTGGAATCGATAAATTGGTCTTTGCCATTTAACTTGTAAAGATAATTTCATGTAAATGTTGTCCGCGGCTCCGTCTTAAAATGTCTATTCGAAAGGTCCAATTTTTCGTCACTTTTTCGAGCATTTCGGCCTGTATTCAACGAATAACTCGTGTTATGTTATCCTGTAAGGCTTCAATAGTAATCGGCTTGTCCACATAGACTAACGACTTGATATAACACGTCAAAAAAAAAAAATCAAGAGGCGTTAAATCGCAAGATCTTGGGGGTCAACCAAATTCAACCAAATTCATCCCTCAACATAGCCATTGTTTCACGAGCAGTGTGGCATGTTGCACCGTCCTGATGAAACCACATGTCAATCAAGTTCAACTGAGCCAATTGGGGCAACAAAAAATCGCGTATCATGGCTCGATATCGTTCGCCGTTGACGGTAACATTTCTTACACGGTTGTCTTTGAAGAAAAATGGACCGATGATGCCACCAGCCCATTAACCACACCAGACTGTCGTTTTTTCGGGATGCACCGGTATGGCATGTGACTGTTCATCACTCCAGATGCGAAAGTTTTGCTTGTGTACGTATCCGTTCGTCAAGAAATGATGCTCATCGCTGAACACAATTTTTCTATAAAACAGCGGGTTTTCATTGAGCTTTTGTAAGGCCCATTCACCAAAAATTAAACGATGTGGTAATTCATTCGTAATTCCATGATGAAATGGCAGTGCTGCCAACCTGAAAAACTTAAATCTTAAAAACTCACCCTATATTTTGGATATTTGATACACAATATTTATGCAAGTGTCCAAGAAATAAGGTGAATTTTCATTTTTCTCAAAAAAATATTTCATAAATTTCTATTTTATCTCCTTCAAAGTAGTCCCCCTCAGATATAATACACTCGAAGCAGTTCTGATATGCACTTTTTGGTATGTACTTGAGCATTCTTAGAGCGATTCGGTTTTCATCTCCTCCATCGTCGCAAAACGCCGTCCTTTCATGGGTCTCTTCAATCTTGGGAACAGGAAAGACGAAGGGGGCCAAATCTGGTAAATACGGTGGCTGACGCATGATAACGGTGTTGTTTTTGACCAAATAATCTCTCACAAGCAAAGATGACTGACCAGGAGCATTATCATGATGAATTTTTTCCACAATTCCGGGCGTTTTTTTCGTATTCCTTCACACCAACGTCACATAACTTCAAGGTAATACTCCTCATTTATTTATTGTACGACCTAGTGATAAGAACTCCTGATGCACTGCGCCATAGTAATCAAAGAAAACAGTGAGCAAAACCTTGACATTTGATCGAACTTGGCGTGCTTTTTTTGGTCTTGGCTCTCCTGGACTCTTCCATTGGGACGATTGGGCTTTGGTTTCGATGTCATAACCATATACTCGTACCCATGATTTGTCACCAGTTATAACGTTTCAAGCAAATTTGGGTCATCGTTGGCCTTTTTCAACGATTCCTGAACGATGCTCATGCGACGTTGTTTTTTGTCAAAATTCAGGAATTTTGGAACGAACTTCGCTGCCACACGCTTCATGTGCAAAATTTCCGAAAAGATTGCATAGCATGAGCCAACCAATATGCCGACATCCTCAGCAACTTCTGTAATTGTGATTCGACGATTCTCCATAACAATTTTCTTCAGAGCGTCCAGAGCGAGCGTCGTCATTCCCATCTTCTCGACCTTCTGTGAAAAGCTTGTACCACTTGTAAACATTTTTTTGACTCAGAGTGCTTACACCATATGCCATTGTTAACTTTTCAAGTGATTTTAGCACTTTATTCAATTTTTTACACAAAATTTGATGCAACTTCTGATCCATTTATCTTATTTATGCATCTCACAAACAGATTAAACATGCTATATGGTAAAAAACTGTCAACATATCTTCGAGACGAGTGTACCAACATAAAAAAATAATAATCGAAAGTCGAATTTTTTGGACACACCTCGTGTAAATCATTTTTTTACAATTATTTGCTGATTTTTATTATATTAATCAAAAAATAATAATTTTTTTTTTTTTTGATTTTTGTTATGCAAATTAATTAGAACAAATTTTGAGTTTTGTAATAAAAATTAAGGATAGTTAAAAATAAATTTTATCATAGCAAATTAATTCACTTGAAAGTGTCAAGTCGTACGTCCAATACCTGCATACCTGTAGGCAAAGTTGGATAATCGATATTGTTTTGAGTTTTTTTGAGTTTGATTGTTCCAATTTGCTGAATTTAAAAACGTTCAATGTTCCTCGAAGATTATTAAGAAAAAAGTTAATTCATCCATGTGTCATGTCATGGGACAAATTATGCTATGAATGAGCCTTCAACACGTGCACTTACAGATGTTAATGTTATAAATGCAAATCACTGTAATGATATAAATTGTAATGAAATACAAATTACAATTGTGGGCAATTCACAATTTCACCATTTCACAAGTCGATTTTGATTAGAATGACGCGGCTGTTATCGAAACTAAAGCGTAGTTTGGAGTTATAACAAATCTTTTACAAAAAATGACTCTGCTTATGGATAAAGGCTAAGTTCACTGTTTCAGACACACACATGTGTTTCAAACATATATTCCGAAGCCTGGTTATAAGAAATTGAATGGAATGAAAACACTGATACTCTCTCTCGCACACACATACTCTAAAACACACTTGCTGACGCACACACACATAAACACGCGGTGCTTGACTTTGCATTCAAAAGAATTTCACCGACATTTAGTTTAGTGGTGTTTCTGCTGGCAGTCGTACTTCGGACATTCAACAATCCATAAACGAAACAAACTCAAGTCAGCACTGAAAAGTGTAAAATTAAAAAAAAACCATTCACACACATACAAACTTGTATATTTTATAATTAATAATATTTAAAATATTTAGAAAAAGAAAGAAAAAACGTCAATGACACAACAGCAATAGTTAATTATTTGAAACAAAAATCCTGTAAGCAACAACAATTATAAATGAATCGAAACAAGAAAATTATAGTCATTACTTGTTATTAAAGTGTTATCTGTTAGAGTGAAAAGAGTTGTAAATAAAGCAAAATTTTTCTGTATGTATTTCAAATCATCAAGTTAATATGGATGTGCAAATGTGGAAATGTGAAAATTAGTTTGAATCAATAACTTAAAAACGCCAAGTGTGAAATCGAAAACGGAAGTTAAATCACAAAACCTAAACCGGAAGAAATAGAAAAATTAAAAAAAGCAACAAGAAATCAGTGATATACCATAAGAGAGCACAGGGGATTGATTGATTGTTGAATTCCCCCAGAAGCGATTTCAACTGCCAAGAATAAGAAAGGAAATGAAACAGGAAAATGAGCAACAGTTATTTAGCAACAAGTGCATTTTGTTGACCGCAAACGACACAACGCTAGCAGTAGCAGCCGCACAGAGAGAGAGCAAAAGAGCAGAACCAACTAACCAAAGGGAAGCCTTAAGCAGGCCATGCCAAGTTATGTTTGTGTTAACTGCAACAAGTAGAAACGCCTGAGACAGCAATCGCTCTAACCTGGCAACCAAGTCAAACGAAGCAGCCAAAATACTTTGAGGCACGACAAAAGAAGCAACAGGTTTCCCCGTCGACGACAACGGGCAATTCAAACACCAGCAACCAAAAGCCAGTTACCGCTAATAACAAGAAACTACAGACTTACAAACGTTCGTAGCGAGAGTGGGGTGAGTGAGTGGTATTTTGACACAACCGGACAAGCGCAGCAAGAAATAACATCATCATCACCATCGTTGTCGTTATCGTTGTCGTCAATCAGATTTCGTTTGATTTAAAAATACAAATTGCATGAATGACACAAGAATTTCGTTCTAAACTAAACTGAACCGAAGGAACTGGGTTATAAACAACAACAATACCAACAACCACTACTACTACTACTAAAAGAACAACTACAACAACATCGTCATCAACTTGTCGCACATTATCATTATCAACATATATGCAGGCAAACCAATATAGAAGAGAACATCTCCATACAGATATATACATGTTTATGTTGGGCAAAAAATAAAAAAGAAAGAAATAGTAAACACAACAAAGATAGAATAATTAACTAAATATCAGCAGAAGCAGCAGCAGCCAAGGCAACAACGAAAAACAAAAATGAACTGAAGCAACAAATACACTGGAAACGCGCATCGTTACACTAATTTGCAGAAATAACACAACGACTACAGCCTAAACAGGCCAATCAGAAAAGGAAAAGAGCAAAGAATTAGTTTGTTCATAGAGCAGATAGTTGTAATATTCCTGTAATCCCAAAAGAAAAGAGCGAGAACAAAACAAATTGATGCATTATTAGCAACATTCCAAGGAAACAACAAACACAACTACACCAAACGGAAATCACAAACCTGCTGTCGTTGTTTGTTGACCGGTGGGTTTCCCCAGAAATCACTAAAATTCCCTTCACAATGGAAACGTTTTACGATGGCGATCTTAAGGATATATGGGATTCAGACTTAGATCCTGTAAGTATTTATCTGATAATGACAATTTATACAAAAATAACTGGCTGTGGAGGTAAAAACTCAGTACAAAAGATAATTTCTTTAAGACCAATGTGCAACGTTCCGTTACAAAAAAAAACAGGTCGGAAGTATGAATAGAATGTATTTTAAACAATTTGTATTGGTTCACAAAAACTCAAAGTAGCCACCGGTTTTGCAGCGCAAGCCTGCTATAATATACACCAACCACGTTGCTGTTTCTGGACTAAAGCTGAGATAATTCATTCCTATAGCAGATACAGAGATCACCATTCTGTGTGTTTGGAACATTCTTCATCGTGTTATAAATTCAATAAAAACACGTGCAAATTGTTATTTATATATTTGTACATTGTATTCGATATTCATAATTTTGAAAATCTATGACGACGCTGGTGTTGTTGACGACGGGAACAAATTTCGAAAAGCGCAACACCGAAGATTTCTGGTTAAAAATATTGTTGAATTCTTGTGAAGTAGTTAAGTGGCATTTATGAAGATTGAAAACTTATCTTTAGACGCAAAAAGCCAAAACTAGAAATTACAGTTAGACTTATCGCTTGCACAAGTCTATTAATTTGATTAATATCATTCCACATGAAACGACTTGTTTTCTATTCCTTTCAGCCGAAAATTTATCGTGAAAGTTTCAGCATTTTATCTTGGCTGAAGCGCTAAACGATTTTTAATTTATGTGCCCTGGCAATGTGCCGATATTCCTGCATCTGATTAAAACGTAGTACTTATCTAACTTTAAGTTTTATCACTTTGACAGATACTGCAAAGGCGTGGTATAACTATAGAGCGAAGTACATAATTTATGACTTTTTAAACCGAAGGGTTCTTTTTTAACGCTCAGTGACAGAATTCATTAATTTATAATTAATGAAACGATTTCAACAACACCAACAGGAACAACAACGGCACCACCATTAGGAATTAGAACATGCTATTTTTTGTTGTTGATAAAAACAACATACAACAACTCTTTAAATGTTGTTAAGCAAGAACAGTCGGCAGCACCCAGTACCGCCACCATTAGAGGCAGAATTCATCACATTACGAGCACTCGCACTAAAATTGATAACTAAGTGTTCCACTGAAATCATTTACACATTTTCTTCTTGTGTCGCTCTTTTTGCCTTTTTCTGAGCTCCAACAAGGGAACACCATTTCCTTATCATCACCCAAAGGAAATGTCAAAGATTGCTCTGTTAGATTCTGTGGTTGTTGTTTTCTTTTCAGAATTGTTCATGTTTTCGACAACTTGTTATTGTCGATGGCAATGGAGGAGGATGTTTTTTTTTTACATCTCCCGCTCTAATAGAAAATTCTATCATAACCTTAACTTTGGCTTGCATCAACAATTAAAAAAAGCTACAAATAGAGTCTCCTTAGAGACCTTTGTGTGCTCTATGTCGTCAGACGAGTATATATTCCTATTTGGGAAAGAGCATGTGTTTCAAGATCTATTTGACTTAATATTTCCAGAGCGATAAGCATGCCTCTCAAGTTTGAAAGCTAGCTAATCTACAAAATATTTTGACTGATGTAGTTATACTTTTTCGTTCTCTGTGGTGATGATTCCACTTAGGAGTCATAGCTCAGTCAGTCTCAACCAATCTCGAGATCCGTAAAATTATTGCTGGCCACAACGTATCAAAAATATGACCTTACGATAACATTTCAGTAATAAATTGAAACGCGGACTATAAAACTGAATGAATTGCATTCGGAAACACACAAAAACGAAATTGAATCTAAAAATTCAAATAGCCATCACTTTGTTAAATCTGCAATCTGTTTCTAGGGGCAATTGTATTTTATGCACAGCGGTTGAGAAATGAATGGATGTCGTAAAGACCCAATCAGAGTCCTACTAACAGAAGCATAATAATGTTCACTAGTTTCGTTTAATCTAATATTAAGTTAATTGGACACGTATCTTGTATTACAAGATCAAACTGAGGACAGAGTGTGATTCATTCCAAGCAAAGACAACCACCTTTGGTTTTTCTAAAGATTTCTGAATTCCCGTCTTGTTGTTTTTTGTGGCCACCTATCTGTGTGTCTGTTCTTCATATGTAGTATGTATGTCAGTACGCATGTATATGTACAATATTCTTAATAATACAATATTCTTAATTACCCGAAATGCTTTTCTGGCTATTGTAAATCCATCTAAAAAAGAGAATTATTAGGGAATTTCCAATAGATAGGGGGGAAAACAAGTACAAACACTCGTACAAAGGGAGCCAAATAATATACATTGTTGATAGCTTTTTGGGAAAATCCCTTCAAGTTTATTGAATTTACGTAACGAGATACCTGCTGTTCTTCAGAAATATGAATTCGTGCGACCAAGCTGAAAGTTGAAAGATATAGGAAGAAGACCTATCTGGCTGAAGTACCTCGGCAAGTACTCGAAATTGATTAAGATTTGACTCTGGGTCTTTCAGTGGAAATATCAGTTATCTATAATATTTTTTTTTCGCTTTTTAATTTATAAATAAATTATCATTTTATTTTGCTATTTTCTTTTATTTCGAAATGTATGAAATAAGCAAATCTCATAAACGGGTCCGCTTACTCATACACAAGTCAAAGCTTCTTATCAAGATGTTTTGTAGCCCACTATTACGGACTGGTGATAAGAAGACATATCTTTGGAAACCAAAAAAATAAATAAAAAGTTTTGATTAGGTCCTCCCCTTTGGAAGCAGCTGGCTCTGTGTCAATCTGTGGAATTTGAATAAACGTATAAGTCTGTATTTTGCGTGTTTGTTTGTGTGTATGTGTGTATGCACGTGTGTGCGTGTGTATATGCATTGAAAATTTGCAATTTCAATTGGGCTTAGTACTTTCACTGAAAGTATCCGGTGGATTTTTGGAGGCCGTGGAAAGAATTGGAATCAACCTTGCTGCTTTCTTTGTTACCGCTAAGTTTTACCGTGAGCTTTTATTTATGCATGTATGTTCGGGGGCGTTAGTGTATGGAAATGGATAGTTGGTGAAAAGCCCAGATTGCTTAATGCAAAAAAAAAAGAAACAAAATGCAGTAGGGGCACGTACTTCTGTTGGAGTTTTATTTTAAATGCAAAAAGATATCTATTTCTGAAGGTCACACTGCGGAAGGTAACATGACGCTAAAAAAAATTTATTATTTTTTTTTTTTGCTGAAACAGCATTAATAATTGTTGTTTATAACATTTATAATAATAATTCTTGCACTAGTAGACAAATTACAAAGTCTAAATAAAATATCGAACTTTTTTTTTACTTTCCGCCTGTACGTAATTGAAGTCTTAGGGTCACAGGACCCTATTCTGTAAATGAAACAGTATAAAGTCGAAAAGAATAAATCATTTCGGGCAATGTTTTTCCAAAGTGGCTCTAGTTTCCGAGAATCATGTTTCAATTTCCAGAAAAACAGTATTGTACCGATTTCGGAAAGTTATATTAACCAGTGGCAATAAACGTGTTGGTTACAATTAAACCTAAGCATCATAAGTTTAGTTCTTGTAAGCTGGTTTATTTCAGATACCTCGACAAGAATAATAGTTTTCTCTAGATATCTCTTAAAGCAGAACCAACACGTATGATCTATACACAATTTTCACTATCCCAAATTAAAGTTTACATTGACTCCATTCTCTGTATCTCGATAGTTATGAGCTCCAGAGAAATACAAATATATTTTTCAGGTTATCTACTTATATGGATGTCATTACATATTTGCCATAAGGCGAACATCCCACCACATTATGAAGCCGATCTAAACTTTTCGAATAGTGTCAGAATACGTCTATTAGCAACTATCCGAAATTTCAACCTTTGGACAATCGCCAGAAAGTCCTATAATGCCGGGCAGTGTTGTATAAAGTACCGCTTTGGTCATATTTAGTATGCTGAAAACTAACAGGGCTCAGATCCTCTTAAAACTGTCTTTTTGTTATTATATACGACCACGTATAAGACAATCATGGGTTCGAGCACCACTACAACCGCCTGCCTCTCTTTGAGTGGCGGTCACCTCGTTATATGCGAAACGCTTCGAGCTGGTGAGTTGTTTTTCCTACGTTTTTCCGAAAGTACCGGCTCATCAGACACGACGTTCACTACATCTTGACTTGTTCCTGACTGAATGTCAAATATATCGTATGTTTGTTTTTGTTTGGAACTACTTTCATTTCGTCAACGTATTATAACATTTGGTAATAATGCTACGTTTTTCGAAGGCCACTTTTACATGCTCTATTGAATCGACAAGGCAAGCTTCCCTCGGCTACATACGTTGTCCTGGCTTTTTTTTGTATTGGATTTGTATTGTTATAAAATCGATTTGCGTTCCAAATCATACTTGCATATCCGCATTTATTTCTTTCTTTTTTTTCTTATCGAATACAATAAATTATTCAGCATTTTCCATGTAAAAAAAGTTGCCAGCGTAAGCGAAGATGAATTGAAAATCGAAGTAAATGAAAACAAAAAAATGATAAAAAGTGAACTCATTTTGTTTGAGCCATAAACAATTAAACTCGACTTAAAATGCCAGACAATGGAGCGACATGTTGAAATCCATATGACTTGTTATCTCCACCTCTATTTCTGGGTTCGCTTCGTGTGTCGTTTCACCCCCTTTCTCAATTGCTGCCAGTAATTATAGTTAGCGTAAGTAATTATTAAATTATGATACATATTTTTCTACTCAAACTGGAAATGTTCAGGAGTGTAACTATGTTAGCAATGTTAATAATGACCACAAATTGTTACAGATTTTGTTGTTGTTGGGAATGTTGCGATTTGAAAACAAGACCAATCTCTTAATTGGAATTACAACAAACATCGGTTGCGGACCACCGGGCCACAGTCATTCTTTCGCCCCACTGAAACCAAGTAAAGTTATTTATGGGTTGGGCCAACGGACAGAACAGACTCTGAAATACCTCAATGTACGAGCATACTAAAGTACATATAACTGTTCGAAAGGTGGCATTTAAAGAAACAAACATCGAGTGAATTTCTTTTCCTTCTTCTTCAAATTATTAACTTGTATTGACTGGCGTGGGGGATTGTCGCGGGGAAACGGAGAGGCGGAAACGAAGACGGAGAGAAATACAGATATCATTAAGCATGTTTAAAATTCAAAAAACATGTCGGTGTCGAAATCGTTGTCAAATTGTTTCATTTCACTACTTTTTACCAATATTTTGGATTCGTGATTAACTCTGGCATTTAAATTTCTAACGCACACAGATGTATTGAAAGAAAAAAAAACATGATATACAAATTATTTAAAAGAGACCACTAACTATTTGTAGCATTATCCAATCACTGAGAAACGACAAGTTGGACGAAGCATTTGGCCCGCAACAAGTTGTTGCTGACAATCGGAATCCCAATGATGTCGGTTTCAGACACTCTAATATATTCACCTTTCGTTAAAGTTCTCGACATTCGCAAAAGCTGATGAGTATTTCGTAACAGCCTTCAGATGAAATAAAAGTGAATCTGAAAAATTTGATTTCAAGCAAGAAAAGCGTGCGGATTTGCAAACATATGTTAGCAAACACGTTTTTTTTTTCTCCGTTGAAATACATCAGGTGGAGAGAGGAGGGTGAAGTCTATGCCACATCTGGAGGATGAAGCTAAAGGACCTACAAATAACAACAACAAATGGTAGCGCCCACGTGGTGCGCACTATAGGCTGCGCAAACAGCAACAGATACACAGACACAAAAGCAATAGCAGCAACAGCAGCAGTGGCAACAGAAAAAATGTCAACTGAGCAAGTTAGATAAAAATTGTCGAGGAAAGGCAACTTAGCTCTTAAGTTATCGAACAGAGAATATCTTTAGAACAATCGTGCTCTTTATTCACAGCCAGCGACCGAAACCAACCATATGTTTGTCAAATCAATCAAATCTGGCATACACCATCACCATCAATGCCACCACCGACACCATCATCATCATCATCGTCAACATCAACACTATAACCAAGACACTCCGACCCCCCCGTAGGTAATTGTATTGAGGGACTGAATCACAACATACAGAATTGTTTGGGGAGCGAGCTTTGGCAAACTTGAATTATTTCACGTTCAGCAATTGTGTTATATGCATATACAGAGTTCCATATATGGTAACTCTAGAGCCAAACCATCACCACCGGCTTTGGATGAAATCTCTTTTAAGCGAGTGGCCAACACCGATCGCCATGTAATCCAATGCGAATCTATCGTAATGGCTCTGTCGATGTCGATGTGTGAATGCATTGGTGTGAATGCAATGGTATTCCAAATCTGCACTAGCTAGTGCCACTTATAGTTTTCGCTTTTGCTTTTCTTAAATTAACCGCCGTTGCTAACTGACGTCAATGTGAATGTTTGCTCGTTCATTCCAAAGATTACCACAGCAACAACAACAACAGCCGCATAGCTGAGCCCAAGTGAGGCTAAACAATAGTTATGGTTCCGTCTCTTGGCTTGGCAACATTGAAAACAAGAAATAAACTCTAACAAAACTTGTGTAGCCAAATACTGTAGCGGTAGATGGTGATGTATGTATCTACGTATAACAAGCTTAAGAAAATGTGAACACAAGCATAAATGCAAACATGACCCACAAACAGTGTGACCAAAGGTATTGATGCACATTTTTAAATCACTTTCAGTCACGCTTACTTAGATTCCAGTGGGCATAACAATATTTCATTCATTCAGGGAAAAATCGCAAATATGACTCGAAACACGCTGGAGTTGTTAAAGAAAATAATCCGGGACTTACTATAGGTATACTTGGTAAAATACTATACTTTGCAAAATACTGCATTCTCTCCCAGCAGTCTATTCCTTTTTAATAATTCGAATCTAAGCTCACTATACTCAAATAACATAATAAATGTTTGTAATGTTTTTAATTGAATTATGCATAGAACAGTGTACCGTACTCTTTTCGGATTGAATATAATTCAGCATCGAACTGGTATAGCTTTTAAAAAATAAGTGTTTGGTATTCTTTGACAGGACACTGCACTGCACTATGTTGCGAACTCATGCATAGGATGGATAAATATTGAAAGAGACATCGTAAGACAGTAAAATCTGCGATTTTTTCGAATTTTCTAAATATCTAAATCTGGTAAAATACAAATTAAAAAAATGGGGTCAAAATTAATTAATAGACCAGCTGATACGAGTCCCACTCTTATACAATTTGATACAGCTTCCACACAAAAGTGATTTCATTGAATGTAGTGTCAATAGTACGATGCAAAATATTAAACCAAAAAAGGGTGTGAAACTACAACTTGTCTTTAGACCTCACATTCTAAATTAAAGTGTATTTTAGTTCAAAAATATCATCGGTGTTTTTAAAGAAAAAAACTTACAAATTATGAAAGATTTTATTAATGTGAAAACATAATTTTGCGATTCTCTTTGGCCACATACAAATCGGATTATTCACAGACAATTATTTTTGAGAACTATATGCATACATATATGAATAAACTTTGTGCTGTTTATAATTTTTCAAATCTACATATTTAATATAATAATAAGTATAAATATAAATTTAGCGTTCTTACGTTATGAATGAGATGTGAGAGAATTTAGTATAAACAGAACAAATTGGTAGAAGGCTCAATTTGTTTTGTTCAAATTCTACTACTTTGTTCTCAACGCTATACTTCCTTCTACAGATCATTTGTAGCTGTGATCTCTGTGGATTATCCTATACTGAACCAATTATTTCACGTCTTAATCCAAATGAAAAATACAAAATACCTTTGACGCCTACGTTGGAGCATAGATAGATGTTCACTGTTTGATCTCTTGACGGTATTAAAACTTATTTGCCTCCCTGTATGTGACAAACGAAAAAATATGAATGGATTTTAAAACTGACAGTGGCGTTCGTTTGCAATGTTCAAGAGATTTTGTGAAGAAAACCTTAATGGTTACAAGGTAACATATTTAGGTAGTTTGCAAAAGCGTTTGCATACAAGCAACGGAGGAAAACACGCCAAACAACTTAAAAATGCCAAACAAAAAAGAAACAACCGAAAGAGTATCGAAATTATGAGGCAGCTTCAAGAAAATAAATCTGAATTTCGAATAATAGATGAATGACTAAGATTAAATATTGTCGCTTTCGCCGCCGCCGCTGCTGCCGCTCGTACATTTATGCTTACATATTTTGGCATTGTGGATGGAATGGATAGGAGGTTGGAGTGGTTGCTTGCTTGAATAATGGCTGCTCGATCCACGTTGTGGTTTAGATATCAAAAAAACTCACACATACGCACGCACGCACACACACACAATTAAGCATACCCTCACGCTCCCAGAAATGCAAAATGTACTGTCTTGCAGCTTCCATTTTTTATTTCCTTGTGCTTGTATAAGGAGTTGTGGGTGTTTATTGTTTATTAATCTGGCATTTGGATTAAGAGAAGGTTTCCCACTACTTGGCAGTGGTGATTGTGGCGGATGGAGACGCTGCCGCCCCCCATTCACGGATACGATGACGTTGATGATGACAATGGTTATGACTATAACTGCGACAATTTGCCGGCTGGCATTGTGTTGTTGCTGAATGACGATGGTGGTGGTGGTGATGGCGGTAGTGGTGGTGGTGATGGCGGTGTCGCATTTTAATAAGGCGAAATGACGCCTACACTCGGCAAAGGAACATGTTGGCTCCAACAAACATATTTTGTTAACTGGGAAAAATGGAAAATAATGCTATTTTTAGCTCTCTTTCACATCATTGTTAATACGAATGTTGGGGAAGAGCTTAGATCACAGTAAGACGGAAACTGAATTATCGTGACGTTCATGGCAACATGAAGAAATTTTAAGATGCAACAAGTATTCGAGTATCACGCACCCTCGCATACACACACACACACACACACACATAAACACACCCACACACACGCTCGAGCACATTATACAGATGAATTATTTGCCATCTGCTTGCGGTTATATGTACCTATATGTGTCCGGGACTTACAAGAGGATGGCATTCAGTCCGCATCAACTAACGTCACTACCGTTGATTATATTTTTTCGTGATCTCGTTTTCTGTTGTTGCTGCTATTATTTTTAACTTACATACTTACATCCATACATATACACATCCGTGCATGTATGAATATATGTGTGTTTATCTGTATACATATGTAGGTGTGGTACCCATATTTCAGTTTCTTCCGTTGCTACATTTTCTACTACCGTTTGTTTTTTTAAATTTAATAATTTATTCACATTTATGAACAGTTATCAATACACATAGAGCAACGATATTTTCTCATTATATTGTTGATTTTATACGTTCGAACAATGAACAACTTTGGCAATACAGTGAGGGACAAAACTGGACAGAAATAAAACAAAAAACTGATTGAAGTTCCTGAGAGTAGAAAGCACTTGCTATAATATAGTACTGATTAATTATTTTTTTATATTATATAAAAAAATTAAATAATTAACAAATTAATTATTTTTTTATATTATATAAAAAAAATAATTATATTTATGTTATTTATACCATAAATATATTTATGTTATTTATATCTCAATATTCCAATAATGAAAGAAAAATTGGTTTGAAGCAATAGAACTCCATCAACACAGACTTTGTTTGTTGATCCTTTGCAGCTGTAATCAATGAATGGGTATCGGCAACTGCTCCGCCAAAGGGACGCAGGAAACATTTGCTGCATTTTTCGCCCATCAATAGGTCAAAATGTCATTAAATTAAAAAATCATATTTACTGAAGATGGCCTGGTTAGTGAGAAATTAGTTCAGTTTGAAGCCTTTCCGTCCTATTCAACAACAATAGTGATAAACTAATAATGGCATGGTCAGAAGTGAGAACCAAAACAGTTGCTTGATCTGCTAGTCAATAAAAAGACTGATGTCACTATAATTACAACCGCGACTGTAATTATATGGAAGCGCGTTCATAAGAAACCGCTTGAAAAATGTTTTCAGTTATTTCTTCTTACTTATTTTTGGTATTTACAAGAGTTGTAAGCTTTGCTTTTTGTATACCATTTCATTTCATTACTTATTATACTCTTATTATATATCCATCAATTGTTGTTTCTACAAGACAACAAATACTCTACACAATACAGTGGGATGAACGGACGGCTGACGGGGGGGGACAGGTTGGCAGACAGACTCATATGATTTAGCAACAATAAAGTAAAATGAAACCAACAGGCAATTGCTGTTGAACATGGTAACAACAATTCCTTTCATTTGTTTGGTAATAACAACTTTCTTTTCAAGGCACACGACGATTAATGGACGTACAGAAACAACTGATGCAGCGGCAACGGTAGCAACAATAGCAACAACATCGATGAGCGTGATCGTTGCCGTTTGGCTCGTTGGTTCATACGTGAGTGTCGTTGTTTTGCATTATCATTATTTGGTTGATGGAATTGGCTGGCTGGATTGGTAATTTGAAACAACACTCTGAACTTTGAATTGTGGGAGCGAACACCTTTCACTTAAACACCACCACGACCGCCATAAGCCAGCCGACTGCCAATGCTGTTGCCGATCCGCGTTCGCCTTGTTAAAGATATACATCATCAGGTTTAGCAACAAACAAGCGGACTTTTCTATACACCGAGCTGCGAAGTAACGAAAACTTTTGAAAAATTTAGTGTAAAAAGTGACAGGGTCTTTTTTACTGGTTGGTGGAGCTCAATCGCTCCGCTCGGATCAGCCTGCCACACAACGCATACCAAACAGCGGCGGAGCAACCTGAACGCAATTTGACTACCAGTTTTGGTCGCACAAAATGTGAAAGGTCTCCAACTAAATTTAGATAGAGTTCGTATAATCACTTCGCAAAACAAAAACCGATGGAGAAGGGTCTTATAAAACCGGTCATGTCCGTGGCGATCTTCATTCAATTGCGTTCGAATGAACCTCGTATTGATGTTGAATTTCATTACATTTTAGTACTCGATAACGTCCGATGCTTTGCAATTTAGAGCCACTAATAATGTTAAGACGAATGCATAACAACATTTCGATTCCGAAATCACGGTTGTGGTAGTTTTAAGTCCTATTACATCATGCGAATTTGACGCTGACTATTATTTCATAATTTGGTAATTCGTTAAGACTTCTGGGCGGGGGTGTAACAGACAGTTTTGTAGAGAAACATCTTTCGCTGTAGGTGCCTGTCATAAAACGGTTGTCATTTGACAGTTGCTTTATTATTAATTAATTTGGACTACCAACTAGTTGCTCCTTTCTAGTGAGTCGAACATTAGAACGCGTGTAGGTTCACTGCGTATGAGAGAATTTGTTTGTTTAGCAGCTCTGCTCTGCCTGGATTTGTCTATGATATACTTGTTGCCACAATAACTTGCAATATTTATAAAAATATTTTTATAAAAATGTCCGGGAATGTTGTTCAAATTAACAAAATATATGGTGGAGAATGCAGTATGCACACGTTTTTGGTATCTAAAAGTTTACAAAAACATTTTTCTAGTGAAAATTCGTAAAAAAGTGTTATATTTACGTTGGAATGGATCATCCTCGTTCCTATTCACTACCACCTTATATTGCTTATAATCAATCATTAAATGGTAAAATTCTTGAAATTGTTGTTGTCAAGTTTTCCCTACTGGACTAATTTCGACCAGTTGCAACGCCTGTATTTCAGAGTGGCATAGACAAAAACACTTTTCCTCATCGGTTTTTTTTTTACTTTTAAATACGGCTACAATTGGCTGTGAGATACACTTTCAGCTTCTTGGCTCAAACGGTGTGGTCTTTATCCTGCCTTAAACAGACAGGCGGGCGAAAGGACGGATATTATCAAATATATATAAATATATAGATTTTTACTGCAATCAGCACCATATCGTCTCTGTGCCTACAAACTTAGTTATGTGTAAAGTTTGAAATTTGCACAGTGATATCTTTATTGCTTCAGAAGATATCAGAATTAAATATTTGTAGGTCTTAATGCCAATGTAATCGAAAATAGAAGTTTTTTTTTTTGGCTCTCGTGAAAAGTTAATAAAACATGAAGACTGGTGGATTGCTGGACGAAACGAAGTATTCGGCAGCACAACGAGATTGGTGCCGCCTAAAGAAAAATGATTGGTTATATCGGGGTAGAACGCATAATTACACGGATGATAGTCAAGTGTAATAATCGACCATGAGATGGTCGAGTTATGTGGCATTCCCCGTTTTAATTGTCAACGAACGCAATTGCCTCAATTACAATTAAAAAAACAATTTTTCCAGGTATAAAAAGTTAGATAGCAAAGGTACAGCCATGCTCAAATTTGAATTTATTCGCCGTACTCATTTCTGGACTCCCTAAGGCTTCTTATAAATGTTATAGCATGACAGTGAATAATCGTAAATGCAACCATAGAGTAGTTACATTCGTTTTGGACGCTGTTTTGGTGTGAATAATTTGGTCGTAATGTGTTGTTGGAATGTACATATTTATCTTTCGCATTTAAATTAAACTTCTTTTTTTTCTTGACAAGCCTTTTTTGCTAAAATCGAACTTGTTCCAGCACACACACACATAAACAATACAATATACATTCACTCGCATTGGAGCTTAATAATAATGAAGTGTAATAAAAATTGATTTTGGCATTTAGTGGAGGCTAAAACGATCTTTTGAAAATTAGTTCAAATATCATAACAACAAGAAAATAAAAAATAACTTGTTGGATTCGTATTTTAATTTGTTAGTGGAAAGATTGTGAGACGAAATTTTGGGTAACTTTGTTGTAGTTGTTATTGCCACTATACGCAACAAATTAAAGCTCCGGATCACCAGTTAACTTTCTTTTTTTTTTGGCCATGTTATGCGTCAGACTTAAAAATAAAATAAATTCAGGTCTAAAAGAAGAATCTATAGGTATGTATATGTTCGACCGCGTGTCTGTGTGTAACTATGCGTGCTTGCGTAGTAGTGGTAGTTTTAACCCGTCATTGGCCACTGCTGCAACCGCACTTACAGCTACCATTATTGGTCGAAAGTTCTTGAGGCCGATATGTGTTCATTTCGGCTTAGTGGCAACGACGTTTAAGGCAAAACAAAGTGTGTGCTCGGCATACTTTCGTTTCGGTTCTGCGAAATATCAGTGCCTCAACCTGATATTTCTCGCCCTCCCCTACCCGCACCTTCTGACTTAATGAGACGTGTTTGTTTGTATGTATATCTGTGTGTCTTTTGTGTGGCTCTCCATAAGCGACCCTATTCTTTAATTTTAAGTTTCTTTACGTGTATTCCCATTCCTTCGTATTGTTTTTTCTTCTTTTACAAGAATCGCTAATTCTTAACAATTTCTCAATGTGGAGAAAGGTTGTTGAACCTTCGGCGCAGTTTATTCACGCTCTATTGCTGTCAAAACAAAAGAAACCGCTCGCTTGCCTGTTTACCTCCCAGCAAGAGCTTGGTCGACCAAATAGTACTACGAGCGTATTCTACGCGAGCGAGTCAAGTATTATTCATTGATTGTGGTGGTTATTTTCTCGTACTGCTATTGACGGACTGATGGCCATTGTCATCGTAACACATCCATAATGAGGAGATGTTAAGAAAGTGGTTGGCTGCTTGCTCAATTCGAGCTGTTATTCTGCCTACTACTTGGCCATGGTCTTACCTTGCCGTATGCTCATTATGGACGGCTACCATCCAGTCAGTCGACCAAGTCAGACCAAAAAAGAGCTCCTCCCTGCAAATACGTCTGTGGGTATCAACGAAAACACAAACCAAACCACTCCACTTCTCACACACACATACCCATAAGTGCATGCAAGGAAATACCACAAACGTTACGCACCATCCATCCACGCTCGTATTGACGGATAATGCTGCTGCATACGTTTAACGTTAACGAATGTGTTTACAGTTATACCTGCAAGATGTTTGTGTTATTAAATATTTGGGCAGAATAGTCAAAAGGGATGATAAGTAAAGTTAAGAAAGACTGCCTACCACTGGATAAATAGTAGGCAGCTTAAACAAAATTTTTATTTGCTCATTGATCATTGACCTATCCTTTAGAAAAACACTCATTTTCGTGGAAAGCAAAAAAAAAAAGATATGTTTTCTATAGCACAAACATCCCTGTGCTCATTCGTTCTTTATGGGAAGCGAAAATTCCGTTTGAAGTAGCATTAGGTGTAACAGAATGCAACTGGAAAAAGAAACTCGAGTGATTTTAAATACAGGGTTGTCTATTTTCCGTTTCAAAACTAAAGTTAAATAAAACACACATAAAGCTAAGATTTCGATTAAAGTTATATTTCATCATAATGTATGGACCTTGTCATTATGTACGAAATAAAGGTTTATCCATTCAGAACTTTCAAAACCGCAGGCCTTGTAATGGCGGGCGTCAGCACTTAAAACTTACTACAAAAGTGGTGATTCAAACGTGGGCACTTTTCGTGTATTACGTGGTGATTATAGTCGTCATAATCGACGAAGAAAAATGAAGAGACTGGATACGTTATAGATGTGGTCAGCCCTGTATATCATCGTCCTGTATATATACGCACTCGCGAAAATATCACCTCAGTCAGGGAAAGTGTGGCGGATAATCTGAATTTGTCGATTCCACGACTTCCTCAGAAATTGGGCTTATTTTACGGCTCATTATGGCGTATTTCGAATTTGGATTTGCACCTCCATCCATATAGAATCCAACTCATGCAACAATTAAAGCCGGCTGACCATTCATAATGCCGTAGATATGCTGATTGAGCGCTACAGCAACAGGCTTCCAATGTTAATTTTCTCCAGTGATGAAGCTCATTTCTCACTCGATTGTTACGTCAATAACCCAAATTGACGCATATGGGGCACGGGGAACCCAAAAATGATTGTGGAAAAGCCATTGCATCCGGACAAGTGGTGCGCACTATGGTCTAGAGGTGCCATTGGGCCGTATTCTTTTGAAAGTGACGCTGTAAGGACCGTTTTGGCTACGCCGAAGACCGTGTTTACGCAGGTAATCCCAAATCGTTGGAGCATTTGGAAACCAACATTAGTCAAGTTATCACAAGATACTGCCCCGAAATATGGGAAAAAGTGGTCGAAAACTACATCAAAATTATCCACTGCTACAACCAATCTCGAGGCGCTCATTTATATGACATTGCATTTTGTCATAACGGCAACGTCCAAGCATTATAATGAAAAATTTCATCGAAATTTAACTTTACTTTTGAAACCGGCAAATGGATAACCCGTTACTATTAATATGTTCGCACAATATAAAAAATGTCTCAACTATTTTTGAAGAAAGAAAACAAAATCACAATTTTTTCCGTTTTTCTTTTATTACCCACTGCTGGGTAAATGATCTACACATACAACCGAACCCCCCTCACTGTAGTCACCCGTCGCTGGCTAAAATTCACAATTGCCTCTGCCTTATGTTCGGATTTCCTAAGGGCCGAATACTATCCCCCATTACTTCTCTTGCATATGGTATCACTATTTGCAGTCGCCTAAGATATAAATTTTATTATAGGTAGATCTTGATCAAGGGGAGAACACAGCAAGGCTTGTTGCCATTGTCTAAACTTCTATATCCATAAAACGATTATTCCCGAATGAGTTTAAATACCCATTATTTGGTTTTGTTGCGCAGATAAGTATAATTTCGAAGGGTTAGAGTTTCATGGCCTGGAATTATGCTATTTTCCAAACAATTTTCCATAATTCAAGGCATGTTATTGATTTTGAGATCTTCAGAAATTTCATTTTATTTTGTATTATTTTTGTGGCATCAATTAAAATCGATATAAAGAATTTTGATTAAGGTGTTACATTCTTCCATATGTTTCTAATGAACGAAGCGAAGTACAAACGAAGCGTTGAGGATAATTGATAATTTGAATCCAAATTATTCCCTTATATTCCAATAATTCAGATGTTCAACCAGAGCCACATTTGCTTCTTATTGCCAGGTCAGAGCCGTTATTTTTTTTTTATACCAATAACACTTCATTTCAAAACTACATATGGTTACATTGGAAAAAATGGTTTCAATTTTCCTGCAATGCTGACAAACAATTTTTGTTTTCCGTCCTACATTACACGTTCTTAATTTTTTTTTCTGATTGACATCATTGAATCTGCATAAACAAAGTGAATCTTCTATGCAATTTATTTCAGATAAAGCTAAATCATTAGAAACTAATTTAATATAATAATAAGAGACTAATAAATAATTAATATCCAGCTTAACTTTGTCCCATAGAATTTGTATTCACCTGAGACAATGTTGATCAGCTTCAAACATTTTACAAAATATCAATTTTAAATTTTTATATAATATAACATCACTAACCAAACTAATTAAGGAGGAGACTACAACACAAAGTACATCATCTGTTATCTATTAGAAAATTGCATACAAAATTTTTCATTTTTTATTTCCATTTATTCCATATTGTAGATGTTTGATTTTCGAATAAAATAGTTTTGAAATTGTAATAGCTATTTATAACTATGTTTTCAGCAGTATAGAGGGCAGAACTTTAAAGACTAATTTAAATCAATTAATTATTTCTTGTTTCAAAGTACCAAAATGAACTTCGCAGCTAGTATAAAATTGTAGAATTGACTATAATCGAATGTTGCCAAATTTCTTTCTTCTTCTGACCCTATCATCCAAAAATTAATTTTCCCACATGGTTCAAAATCAAAAGCCTCTACACCACTTTGCAATCATCCACTATCACTTGCATTGCCTCCTTATAACTGACTGATATACTCAATAAATAGAGAAATTTTATTATTAAAATAAAAATTAAAAAAGAATATCTTCATTCTTATATTTATTCTTAAACATCCTAATTTTAGAAACAAGGTGGATGTGTGTTGGAATCTCAGGAAGCCCTTTTGGCTTGAATGAATTTTGGATATCTTAGAAGGCATCAATGAGGCCTAGTTTTAGCTAAGCCTGGCCAATTTTTTTACTCAGGTGAACGCAGGTATATGCGTAGCTGTAAATTGTTGTCAAACAACATGGGCAATTTATTGTCTGTCAATCAATTCGTGCTATCTCTAATTTCTAGGAAAAAAGTTAATGTATTCGACTAGAATATTACGGCGATAGACTTTTTCTTCAGAAATGAAGTCATATTTAAATAAAAATAGGAGTGAAAAACAACATTCAAAAAGATGGCTTGAGGGAAGGCGGACTAATGGGTACTGTCATATAAATGTATGCATAAATGTTCATTATACATACATGTATAGAAGTTTTTTTAAACTTCAAGTTTGTAACTAACTAATTTTATTGTCTCGTTTGCACTGCGCTCTCTAATCGAAAATATATGAAATGCAACCTTTTTTGGAACTGCCTGCTGGCCAAGCACAGCAAGATAAACAAACTAGATTTTCGTTTGGGCATGATAATCTTCATTTCAATGTGCCCATTTAATACTCTTTGATTAATACTATTGGATTAAAGGACTGACTAAGAACTGTTTTATTTTGCTGTATATGAAACTTTAAAAAAATATTATCATCAATGTGAGTCAGTTGGAAAAGATCTGGTGTATGACCAGCTAATAAAACCAATTATACTAAATCGAAATTGCTTGAAGTTGACTGACATATCACAAAGTGGTATTTATGATTACACTTATCAAGAGCACGAGGGAACTCACATAACTATTGTGCTATATTACACAATGCCAATTAAGGTTTTGGTATTTAATTATTGGCCGTCTTCGAATTCGTCATTCCGTTTGTGAAACTATCAGAAACTGTCATAACATCCATCAATTTTAAGGACAATGTATACATTTGTTGTTCTTCTACTTGGACCATACGTCAGCACTCCGAACTGGCCACCTATTGATAATGACATTGTAAACTGGCCACAGCCAGAATAGCATTGCCTGAAATTATCTGCCACTGAGGTGCGGGCTGTAACTATTTAGTATATGTGAATGAGTTACCAATAATAAATAATATAACAAATGATGAAAGGAAATAAAAAATCAGCAAAACAATTTAGGCTGATAAGATATCTAACACCAGACACTAACAAATTCCGAGTGCACTGCGACAGAACAAACAATCTCAGTGTAGATTGTGTCCCCAAGTATGAACACATCTAGATACTGAGCTGTAGCTGATTGACTACAGAAGAGATCTTTGGGTGCGGGGCCATGGGAGGTTTGGAATGTTTGAACGCAATTTTACAAATTTTCATGTTCATGTTATTTATTGTTTTTGCTTTCAGACCGACTCACTGAAATTGTCTACCGACAGTGATATGCATGATTGGTTTCTGGAACGAGATGTCAAAGATGCAGCTGTTATACTCAACGACAAATTGATATCTGATGCTTTGCTCAATGGCACGCTACCCATTAAATCGGAACATTCCTACAGCCTCAACAGTGACGGCGATTCTCTGCCTGATTCTCCACACAGCCTGCAAACGAAAATGGATGGTAAGTCAGCCCGAGCTAAATTCTCAAAAAAAAAATCCCTAACTAATGCAATTAACATAACTAATAGTCAATTATCGGAGGGAAGCACTTGTCTAATTCCGTTCGATTTCTACTTGGAAATCGAGGAACACGTTTAGAGATCCCGAGTTAAGATCTCGTGTAAGTACACATTTGTAAAACATATTTACATGGATATCGACAGTGTTTTCCCTTGGGTTTAAATAAAATATGTAGAAAAATATCCATGGCCCTCTGTGCACGAAATTGAGGCAGCCGAAAGATTTGTGTAAATGCGACATAACTAAGCTTAATATTAACACGCGCGGAGTGAGTCATTGGAATGGCACGTGTTTACGTTGAACAATAAACTGATATGAAATGCAATTAGTTAGACGCTAGCAATGCCAAATATAAAAATTTATATCCATTTTTCATGTTGACTTAATTGTTTTTGATGTGATTGCAGATATGGAAGATGAATGCTATCCCGCCATCTCACTCAAAACAGCTACCAGCAACATTAGGGGCCTGAGTACCGCCACCATTGATCCACAATGTCTGACGATATCACCCTGTTCGCCAATGGTGGCGGACAACAGTGCGGTGAGCGGCCTAACAATGACTCCCATTGTGTCTGCAGTTCCCCCTGGTGGATCTACTATGTCCAGCCATTCGAATGCCACATTGCCGTCCAACAGCGGCACTTGCCATGCCCCTGGCATGTATGGTGGTCTGTGCAAAGTTGCCAGCACGCCAATTACACTCAACCTGCGCAGTCTGGACCAATGCCAGAGTTTGAGCAACGTCGTCACCTCCACAAATGCCAAATTGATGGTCAAACAACCCGCCACACAGATTCAGCAACAATATCTACCTCAAGACGAACTTGCTGCTATCATGGACAACGACTGTGGCTCGAGCTCTTCTTCGAGGGAAGACAGTCAATCGCCCGATATTTGCTCAGACATCGAAATTGATGAATCGTGTATAAAAAATGAACCCATGTCTCCGGATTCAAGCTGTCCCACCAGCCCCGAGACTGGCGACAGAACCAATAACAACTCCAACGGCACCCTAAGCTTAACTATGGCCAATATGGCGGCATTCACCAATTCCGATCTGGTATTTGAACATAAAGTAAGCAAAAGATTGTGCAACCAATAGGCTTTGGGCATAACTTGTTTATTATCTTTTCTAGGACGGTTGCCTACAGCTCACGCCCTCATCTCAAAATCTGCTTAAATCCCAGCAAATCATCTTAAGCTCGAATCCACAAAATGTCATTATACCCAAATTCACTATAAAATCTGAGGGATGTGTCGCGAATGGCGGAACATTTGTGACTACCGGGTCTTCGGTTGCCAAATCATACGGCCTTCCATTAACTCCTCCCTCGTCTCTGTCGAGCGACGGTTCCGAGGGTAATCTCACACCTGAACACATGCTGTCTCCACAATCGCCTGCCTGTTCGGTCGCCACTAGGACCACCAGCTCTGTTATGCAACCAACAAGCGGTGTGCTAACCGTCACATCGATAAGGCGTAACACAAACAGCTCTGCCTCGTCTACTACCTCCAGCACAAGTTCCAGCGTAAGCATGAATCGACACACAAGTGGAGGCTCTACCCGCCAACCAATACACACACCCCTGATAAGCTCACAACCGGTAAGTACCATATTTACGTACATAGTTCATTGTTTTCCATTCTAATTTCGCTTGTGTCGCCTCGCAGAAGGGGTCCACAGGAACCTTGCTGTTGACCGAAGAGGAGAAACGTACCCTTTTGGCAGAAGGTTACCCCATACCACAGAAGCTACCCCTAACCAAAGCAGAGGAGAAATCGCTCAAGAAGATAAGGCGAAAAATTAAAAACAAAGTAAGTGGGACCGTAGAATTAGAAATAAAACCCTAAATTGAAATCAATCATTTTGCAGATTTCCGCACAAGAAAGCCGGCGTAAGAAAAAGGAATACATGGACCAACTAGAACGTAAAGTAGAGATCTTAGTGAACGAGAACAACGACTACAAGAAGCGTGTCAAATCTTTGGAAGATTCAAATGCTGGCCTACTAAGTCAATTGCACAAATTACAGGCTCTCGTAAATAAACATAACCTCAAAAAGTCTTAAAGACTTATTAAGCGTACTGTAAGGAATTCTAAACGACAACAAACATTGTTAAATCATTTTTGGGAAGTTATCCGATTACTACCTACCTGCCTCTCGCTAGTTCTCGTAACATCAAAACGCATCCATACACATTTTTTCAAACTTGACATTAGAAAGGTGGAAGGAATTATAATCAAACGAATTTAAAATTTATGAAAAATTTGTATACATAAGCAAACACGTTCAGCCGCAACATTGTTGTTGGACTTATATGATAGATACTGTGATTTGCATTGTGTCCTTTGATCCTCTTCTCTCTTGCTTAGTACATCTTTTGTGTAGTAAGCAGAATTTTTTGTTTTCACTTAGTTGTCGAGTTTCTAAAATTCGTGTGTTTTATTTATGTATATGCATTTCGGATGAGCTCCCAGAATCAATATTTGAAGTATTGTTTGACTGCCTCGCTACATGCCAATTATCATGTCTAGAAGATAAGTTCAGATACCAAGTTGGTGATATTTACCTACGAGTAGATAAATTGAAAGCATACGCGGTCCAGTGGATACAACCACGAGTAGGAAGAAACCAGAAATGACGTTATGTTTTAATAATGTTCTTTTGTTTCTTGAATAATTTGCTTTCGGAGAGAAATGACAATTGACACTTTCCAAATCAAGTGATATTTGTGAGTCGAATGCTTTTGTTCAAGGATTACAGGCACATCTTTGCAGCATGCGTACAAATGTGCCTGCGTGTGCGATATTTAACATCTTTTATCACATTCCCGTTTTTACCATTAGTAAACGTAAATGAATGTACGATGTAATTTAGGAAATTTTATTTTATTAATATGAGAAATCTTCTCCGAGCCAATACGAATTGTTTTTATAAGTTTAATTTGTATGTAGTTGTAATGTGTTTTTATTTACTTAATAATTGCTTTACGTTCAGGATAGCCCCAACTTTCCATCATGTACACTTTGAGACTGTTAGAAATAAACCCGGAACGTCTATGCTATTTCGCCCGGCAAAGTGATTTTCATGTTGTGTAATGAGAGCCAACTTTATCTTCTTTAAGACTCGAAGAGTTACGCCTATGAGGCTTAAAAGCTTTATTGTTTTTGTTATAGGATCTTTTTTGTAATATTGTCTGTCTCCGTTGGCCTTAATGAAACTGTTGGGGGTCTAATAACTACTCCGTACCGATGGTGGGTTAATGTGTCACTAGCTGTTCGGATCTTCCGCCACCGTCTTCTATCTATTTTATTTAGTCTATCGTTAAGTTTTGTAATGCCTTCGTATATGTGTAAGAATATGTATGCACCTATATCTAAGCCCCAGCATGTTGATTTAGTAAAATCTAAGAATTTATTAAATATAATCAAGAAGCGAAGCAAAGCAAATCGCTAAATATAGTCCAATTTTAGTTCAGAGCCCTTTAAGTGATTGATATTCTGTTTCAATTCTAAGCGTTGGGAATGCGCTTCCCATCGTCATGCAGTGTCCGCTCTATGTTATCGTATCGTACACAGTTTCAGCGTAAATGAAGTCATTTGTGTTTAAGTCAATTTGTAATATTTTGAATTTAGAAGAATTTATATTAAATTTTTTTTTTTGCGTTTAAATGCATTAGCAAATAGATAGATTCTTGTTAAATTGAAGTATGTGAGGATAGGCCGTACATCCTCTTTCTCTCTATTCTGACCTATTGTATTCTAACCCCTCCTAACCACAATTAGTTAAATTCTCGACATTGATATTTGTTTTAATTCTCATCTCATTTGTGTAGATTGTTTTGTAAATCATATGTGCAATTTGTAGTGACAAACTTTTTATACATTTTCTGTTTATAATTAACAAAGAAAAACACAACTAACTTGTCATAAGTAAAATCGTCGACAATTTGAAAATTTTCTCTTGTTTTTGAAAAACGAGGCGCAATATTTTTTATAAAAATTTTAAATATTATTTGAAGAAGAAAATTTATTAATTATAAATGTATGTACTTATACATTTATATTTATATTTATTTTTAATTATGATCACCACTTTCCATATTTAAGTAAAAAAATCGATAAAAAACAAAAGAATGAGAAAATCCCTGACGTTTATTCCAAACCATGTAAATAAGAGAATTGAACTATATTCGGTAAACTGTATACACATATATACATGTGAGTTACCACAAACAAAAAATTGTTATATATATATACATATACATATATATAAAACACACATACATTAAATATACTAAAATAAAGTGCAATTGAAAAAATCTACATTTTACAGCAGCAAGGAATCCAAAAGTCTGCGTTTATTTTCGAGTGTTTTGTGGGGCAATTCTTACTCCTACCTCGTAATGGGCAGATGGGGGAAGTCAAAGATGCAAATAATTATTTGAATACAACACAATATCAACCTTTTAAGGGTAGTAGTACAGCTCGTGTCTCTTGGCCCTTTTTTGGCAAATAGAAGATAAAGAAGACCCCGCCTTGGACTATTAATAATGCCCGCAAAGGAAAATAGTCGCTCCACAGGGGCTGAAGACGTAAGCGATGTGTTGCAAAACAGTGCTATTTCCTTTAATGTAGGATATTTGTGCCATATATTGGATGTTTTATCATCATCTTCTTCTTCAATAATTCTTTGGAAAAAATGTATTTTTATCAAAATAATTGATTCTAATTCGAGCTAATTGAATATGTAATTGCATTAGCAGAAGTCAATTAGATCTCTATTTGTAAAAGTAAACCAATTTTTTTTGGTAATGACAACTAATTGCAATTAGTTTTACAATTAGAATAAAAATTTCAATTATCTAATGGGAATTAGTTGAACTACTTCTAATTGTTTAATGAATTAGAGAATTTCACAAAAGAAGGTTAATCAGCAATCATTAGCATTATCTAATCATTATTTAACATCTACGGTTTGATGGCAATCTAAATGGCATACTAACACCGATGCATCTTATTAGGCCAGTAGGCAACTTCTGTTATTGAACCCCCCAAATGTTGAAGACCACCGCAAACGTTATAAGGAAGAGAAGGTGCCTATATCCGACTAGCGGATGTCCTTGATAAATATAAAGCAAGCATTACCGCCGTCTAGGAGTTGCGATGGACAGAACAAGGATGTACTCGGCGTAAAAACTGCGACATCTACTACAGCTGCCACGCAGAAAGGCATGAATTCGGATGCGGATTTGTTGTGGAAAAGAGACTGAAACGCCTAGTCTCGCGGTTTAACCCTATAAGTGACCGTATAGCCACTACCCGCATCAAAACGAAATATTTTTTCATTACATTGATCTGTGGACATGTCCCGACAGAAGAGAAAGACGAGGAGACCAAAGACACATTTTATAAGTCCCTAGAAGAAGCATATGACCACTGCCCTGGTGGCCACGACATTAAAATTATTCTGGGAGATTTCAATGCCAAAGTAGGAAGGGAAGATGTTCTTAGTTCAACAGTCGAAAAATTCAGTCTACATGGTAACACCTTCGAAAAGACTGGTTTCGTTGGTTGCAGCGTGTAGTATGGTAGTAAGTGGAGCTAGTATGGTAGTAAGTGGCTATTTCCCGATCATAAGACGAGGAATTAGGTTGATCATTTGGTAATAGATGGAAGGTAATAGACGACATGTGACTCTTGATGCTAATATTAAGTCGGATCACCACCTGGTTGCAGCTAGACTACGCACGAGATTAAGCAGAACAAAAAATGTTTGTAACCAGGCACACAGGAAGCTCGACCAACCCCTCTCAACCACTACAACTGAACGCCCCTCATCCTGATGTTCCTGATGCACAGTGGCAACATATTGCGCATTCTATGGCAACTGCTGCAAAATCCATACTTGATTATGAGAAACCGCGTTCATATCAGCCGTGGTACGATGAAGTGTCGCATAATATCTGAGGAAAAGGATGCTGCATACAAGGCAACGCTGCAGCTAATTGTAACGCGTGCAGCTAGGTAACACTACAAGGACCAGAGAAGAGAGGCACACCAACTTTTTAGGCGGAAGAAGAGGTTGTGGGAAGAGCGTGAGAGTGAGGAGAGAAATAGGGATAGAGGTGAAGCCCGAAAATTCTACCAAAAGATCAGAAGTACAGGGTATAGAACAGGGCTCCCTCCTGTACAATGAGGAAAATCTGGTCACAGATACGCAGAATGTGCTGCAACTGTGGAGAGAGCATTTTTATAATCTGGGTTCCGGATGGCAGCACGAGTGATGAAATCACCCCAATTATCGACGGTGGTATAAACTGCCCAACTCCGAGCCAAACAGATCAGAACAGCAGTATTGCATCTTAAAAACAACGAAGCTGCGGGCGCTGATAGTCTGGCAGCAGAGTTGCCTACACCTGGGGCGATGAGCTGATAAACAGCCTGCACCAGCTCCTAACTATGATTTGGTCCGCGGAATGATTGGAATTTGAGTGCCCTGTGTTTAAAAAGGACGATGCCAGTGTTTGTAAAAACTATCGCAGTATCCGTCGTTTACCCATTGCTTATAAGCTCCTGTCGAGCGAGATATGTGAAAGACTAAAGCCGTTTCTAACTGACCTGATTGGACCTTATCAGTATTGCTTTAGGCCTGGTAAATCAACAACTGACCAGATATTTAAACTACGACCTAAGAAGAACAGATCCACACGTACCATCTTTTGGTGGATTATAAAGCTGCCTTCGACAATGTAATTAAATTTTCCGCATTATCGCTTACATTAGTTTCCCGATTACAGAAGTCGACAACTAGTATAATGTAGCGGATATCGCTGGTGTGATTGACAGCCACACGAACTACAAACGGTAGCATATCTGCAATAAAGGTTCTTTGGTTGCGTTTTATTAGTAATTTATGCCCGTTTCACCTTGCAAATGCCACCCCCATACATGCTAACGAAGATAGATATCGACGCTAACCTAACGGCGATAAGTGGTAAAAAAAGGTAGCAGAAAAGTAGGAAACATAACAATAAACAATGGCAATTCCGAAAGAAATTCACAGAAATATGTGCATTAAATGTAATTTGAAAAAAAAAAAAATGTTAACAAAACTACCATGTAAACAAATGCAAAGTAACAATAAAGAAATGAAACATCTGAGTGCTGCTAACTATCTTATACTGGTACACTGAATAATACACCTACAAAATGCAACGCCAAAATGGGAAGGAAAATGCACCATTTTCATTCGTTTCAGCATACTTTCCATTAAAATTACAATTTATTCCCTTCAGATTCATTTGGAAAGCATATCTTTTGTTTTCATGATTTGGAACGAGTAATGCAGATTCACAGATTGGTCTGACAGATTTACTAGTATTTGCGAAAATTTCAAATATCTGTTACGTAAACTTAACCAGATTATCCACAAACAAGTTTGAATTTGTCAGACCAAACTGTTAAAGTATCATCCTCTTAACATAAAACCAAACAGTTATTTTCGTTGCCACTTACGATTCGTGCCCTCCAGTAGAAATGCTGTTGTATGCATAGGCTTTGGTATAAATGGGACCTAACATTCCATACAAATGTCAAGTAGCACCGAAGGATACAATAGCACTGTTAACGAACCAATTTAACAAGTTCAACATGTTACGGAAAATACAAACTATGCGTTCAGACACGTAGATATGTCGATGAATTCGATTCCTGGAAATGTCATCCATTAAAAATTCCTTTGTCATTTTTATCCATCGACAGTAGTTTATACATGACATTCTTGCGTGTGAAATAAATCGGTGGACTTATTTGTGTGTCTCAATTCGGTGCCGTGGGTGCTATTACTACAGCTGCTCATTCAGTTATTTAAGCTAGAGCTCCAACCGAAACGGATGCTACTGGTGATCGTGCAGCGCCTGAGTTGCCGAGTTGATCCTAGACCGAATATAAGTTGCAAGTTACCCCCGCCACCAGTTTAAGCGTTTGGTAAAGAATCGGTGCCAGTATTCATCAAATATTTCATAAGAGAACGAAATGATTCCAGAATATTCCGGAAATTATTATAGGTTATTAGATTACACGCAATGGTATTTTCCAAATGTATATTTTAGCAATTGCTAAGTAAACAATATTTTTGCTCTTTCTAGAATAAAACCAACATAAACGATTCTCTTCTTCATAACGAACGAGCACTACAATCACCCATCAAGTGTTAAGCGAAACTCCGGGCCACAGCGCTGAGAATTTGTCTGGATCGACCAAACAACCCGAAGCGGGGCAAACGCGGGCAGCCAGTCGATTGACAGAACCAGCGACCATATGAGCGAATTTCAAATTATGAATCAGAATATAAATTGCTACCTTTTATTACAGCTTCTTGTTCTTCGTCGATTTGTTTGTTTGCCTTCCTGGATGGATGATTACGACTATCCTCTTTTTTGCAAATGTTAAGTGATGGGGTGTTCGGGGTCTTTTTTTTATCAAAAAATGTTTCTTTAATTGCACTGGAGTTTCAACTGTTCCTTGACGTCCACACCGAAATTAAACAATAATTTGTTCCTAAATTCAACGCGTTTAATTCCCGCCAATTTTCGCAAAGATTGTATTTTACTTTGTGAGACATTCTTCTCTGAATCCTCGTTTCTCGTATCGATCGTTAAAATGTAGTGATGGGAATTTCGATTGAAGCCGGATATCGATTTTTCGGTCCCAAATCAGTGACCGCACTTGTACTTTTTTAAACGCACATCCAGACACACGAATAAGTCAACAAATTTATTTCATACGCAAGAATGTCGCGTGTTAAAGGAATTTCTAATGGATGATATTTCCACGAGCCGAATCCATGAACACATTCACGTGTCTAAAAGCATAGTTTATATATTCCATAATATATTTAAATTTGCCAAATTGTATCTTTCAGCGTTAGTTGAATTTTGTGTGGAATGTTAGGTCCCAGATATACCAAAGACTATATGTACAACAGCATTTATACTGGAGGGCACTAATCGCTAGCCGCAACAACATTGCAGCGAGATAAATAAAAAACTGTCTTGTTTTATGTTAAGTTGCTACAAATTCGATTCGTGCCGAAGAACAGAATAGTGCTATTAACAAACAAATTTGACACATTTAAACACGACACGTGGATATGTCGATGGATTCGGCTCGTGGAAATGGCATCCATTAAAAATTCCTTTGACATTTTCAACCATCGACAGTATTTAATACATGACATTCCTACGTACAAAATAAATCGGTTGACTTATTCGTGTGTCTGGACGTGTTTTTAAAAAATTCGAAGTGCAACCTCTGCCTTGGGACCGAAAAATCGATATCCGGCTTCAATCGAAATCGATTTTCTCATCACTAGATTTTAACGACCGATACGAGAAATAACGAGGATTCAGAGACAATTGTCTCACAAAGTAAAACACAATCTTGGCGAAAAGAAAAGTGGCGTAAATAAGGAGGAAATTAAACGGGCGTTGATATTAGGAACAAATTATTGTTTAATTTCGGTGTAGACGTCAAGGAACAGTTGAAATTCCAGTGCAATTAAGGAAAATTTTTTTTTTTGATAAACTTCACTTCATCAGCATTTACAGAAAAGAGAATAGCCGTAATCATCCATCCAGGAAGGCAAACAAACAAAACGACGAAGAACAAGAAGAAGCTGTAATAAAAGGTAGCAATTTATATTCTGATTCATAATTTGAAATTCGCTCATATGGTCGCTCGTTCGGTCAGTCGACGGGCTGCTCGCGTCTGCCCCGCTGCGGTTTGTTTGGTCGATTCTGACAGATTCTCAGCGCTGTGGCGCAGAGTTTCGCTCAATACTTGGTGTCTGATTGTTGTACTCGTTCGTTGTGAAGAAGAGAATCGTTTGTGTTGGATTTATTCTAGAAAGAACAAAAATATTGTTTACTTAGCAATTTGCTAAAAAAAAATACGTTTGGAAAATACCGTAGAGTGCTATAATTGCGCAAAATAATTTGGCCGAATCTGCGTCCCAGTTGCGTGTAATCTAATAAACTATAACAATTTCCGGAACATTCTGCAATCATTTCGATCTCTCATGAAATGTTTGATAACATCTTTGGCAAGTTTGGAAAGCGTCGGCGGCTCGATGTAAACACTGGCGCCGATTCTTTACCAAACGCCTCAACTGGTGGCGCAGGGGTAACTTCCAACTTAGATTCGATCTGGGATCAATTGTTTCGAGCAAACGACGGCAACTCAAGCACTGCCACAGCCAGTTCTGGCACGACCACCAATAGCAGCCGTTTCGGTTGGGGATCTAGTTTAAGCAACTGGATGAGCAGCGGCAGCAATAGCGCCCACGACGTCGACTTGAGCACCGAGAGGTAATAACAACATTAACTAACGTTGTCGTTATTCTTTCCAATCGTTTCAGCGAAACGTACAGTATTAAAAACTGAGAGCATTTGCTTAAAACCATTGTCCGGTGCAAGAAATTGGCGAAAACATCGCATTCATTTCTGCAATCAATTAAAACTGAAGTTCACATTACGAATCAAAGAGTAGCGTATAAGAGACGTCGGGAACCAAAGAGTTGTCGTCTACGTTGTCGAGATATATTCGACTTCGTTGGGTATATTAGAGCTAAGGCTATAAAATCTACGGTGTAACAGGCAAACGGCTACAAATTTAGATCGCTGTGGGTGTGTGTTTAATAGCCGAGAAGTGACATACAGGAAAACGCATTGCACCAACAGGAGGAACTAGAAGAAATGGAAATTGACCCGTCTCCTGTCCCACCACCTCAGGAATATTCGGACAATCCTACTGTACCTTATCAGTCAGAGTCCTCGATGAACTTTGACTATTTGCATGGACTGCACGCCGACTCTACTATGGATGCTAGCAACAGCGGGTCGTCCTCTCGCACCCAAATCAGTGGCGCGAATACGATGCGTCATTTTGCGGGCATAGGCAACAACTCCAACAATTACGGCGGTCAGGTTGACGATAGTAAAGTCTTGGACAGGTGGTTAAATTACATAGACTAATATTCCAGATTATTAACAATTATTTAACTCATTTCCTTAGTGTAGACGTTTGTGCGAACAGGTTTCTTTATATCGATTTCACTTTCAAATTAAGAGCGTTTTTCAAAGCAACACAAACGCTATACAATAACTTTGACACCCACTACTTTACAATATGCGCGAAATAACCAAGAGTTTTTTTCGTTCCATTTTCGTTTGGTTCGATTCTCTCCAAATATGAATAGATTTTCCTAATATAGAAATGACAAACCACATCCACATTTCAGCCGCCATTCAAAATTGTTAAAAAGTCATCGTAAGCAAACCTAAGACTCTGTAAAACGCTCAGATTTGCTAAGTATTTACATGTTTTTAGTTCGCATTTATATGTATTTTGAAAATATTGTTATTGTATACGACATTATATGGTTTTCTTGTTTCTTTTTTCGTTTAACTCCTGAATCTTTGTTTATCTCGCATCCTCAATCATCACATCGAAACAAAATGCACTCTTTTGATTCCAAAATAAACCTCTTGTACGGCAGACCTTTCAATTTAAATGAAAGGTAATTATTTCTTTTGCTTGCCCAATTGAGAAAAATTGAGAAAACCACTTCTAAATCTATTTGGTTTTGTTAATTATTTGTTGCAGATTCGTCACCGTATTGGATCAGTTGGATGCACGAGTTGAGAAATTCCGTAAAGATGCTTTGGGTCTTCAGGAGAAACGTGATTTCTTACTTATGTCTATTGACTTGATCAAGAGCAATGACTTGATGACAAATCTTTCAGAATGTAAGTAGCCTGCTAAATGTTCCAATTCGAAATATCTATATTATTATGAATTGTGAATTTTTGCTAAATACACCCGGTACGCATGACCATTGTTAATGTTGACATTATTGTTTTGATCAAAATTTAACTGATCATCGGAAGATTTGCATTGTCTGAGCCTAGAGTACTTCTCTTCGCACAATTTTGACCCTGTTATTTCAAAACAACTAATTTTTCTTCATCTTTTCTTTTAGCGGAACGTGAAGAAATCTCATGCTACATACAACGTGTCAATTCTCGTCTCTCGACCGTCGAATTGCATGTTCGCACGGTACGCGACCAATCGCAGGAGGACTCTCTAAGTCAAATAAATGCTCTCATTGATATGATGATAACGATGGGCGATCCAGTATTATCACGGCAAAGATGTCAAATGTATTTGAATGCCTGCTGCAGTGCTGGAGAGTCTGGTAATTTACCTACGTTTAATGAAGCTGCCATCGATATGGATGCCGGTCCAGTTGACAAGAAGTTCGAAAGTGTTCTGTTAGGCTGCACCCTGGACGACCAGAAAAACATAAAGAAGCGCTTGCAGGCCTTAATGGGTTATCTCAATAAGCAAATCATACACCATTGAGAATCGACGTGTTCGCCATAGTCATCTTTGTATTATCATTATTATAGTTTCGTATACATTTTATATATTATAAAAACGGATTCATAGACTTCTTGGGATGAGGGCATTAGCTTTGCCATAGCAAAACATGGATGAGAGAACCAGTGATGAGAACAAGTTGGAACGGACAAATACAAATTTACATTTAATGTAGCCAGTAAGATGTTTTTCTTTCTAAGATCTTAAACCTAATTTATGATTTCGATGCATTCAGATTCTTCCTGTCGATCGATGACTTTTAAAGAAACGTTATTTTTGTGTTGCGATATTTAATTTTGTATTACTTAAACATTTCTATAATTAAAGAAACTTAATTTAATCCAAAGCAAAGAGCAAGTGTTATCTGAAAATTAACATTGTATTTTAAATACGATAAATAAATGAAATCTACATCAAGATACTTAAATTTTATAGGTATGTGTGCATGTCTCTTCTTAAAATCCTGAAATGCACTGATCGTGAGGCCTTAGCCATCTGTCGGAGAGAAGCCATACTGATCCCTCGCTGCCAAAGAAGATCTGTTGGATGTTCTTTGAGGTCATGTGGACGATTTCACTATCCTCAGCTGTCATATTGTGTTTGTACTCACAGCGAACTACAGCCCCAAATTTCGAGACGACATAAAACAGAACACCATTGGGATCTATTAAAAGTCCCCGAGTTGGACCTAGCAAAGCTCCCAATAGGGACATCTCGAGGGTATCTGATTCCAGGCTTGTTGTATTGTGAAATGTGTTTGGTGATGAGTAAAGTTTTCCATCTTCATCCGATATTAGAATTTCTCCTTGTCTACCGAAAGCGATGTCTCTGGGCTTGATGGGCAAGTAGTCACTAATAGAACAGTACTTCTTACTTGTCAGTTGCTTGTAATACCATTTTTGCTCCAGAATATCGTACGCCAACACATGCGGATCGCCAGCTAGAACGAAGTATATGAACTTTTCGCTTCCACATGGCGTAAACCGAGGTCCCAATTCGATGTCCAATAGCTGCGTGTCGTTGGTATGTATGTACTTACTGCAGTCTATGCGTAAGACCTTGAATACGAGTAGACGCAGAACTATATTATGTTAGATGATTTCTAACGATTAAACGCATTTTATACCTCTATGTTATTCCGTATTAGGTCGAATACTAACAGTTTGGGATTACATTTGTGTGGATCGGAGGCATTGTGGCCAGGCCACCCCATATCCATGACCCAGAGGCGAGATAACGTATCCACTTGTGACCACGTGGCCTGTTGTATGAGATTACAGTCTGTGTGATCGCCATTGGAATGAGCCAGACGACGGGGGTATAGAATTGGCACCTGGCCAGTTAAATACGTATCAGGCCACTGTGTTTCGATTAGAGTGGGAAATGTTTTACTCTCTACCGCAATACTAAGAAAAACGCGAGAAAAATGCGAAGACAAGTGTAAAACGCGATATGATTCATTCAAGCCACATTGAGCCAATAACCACGATTGAATCGAAACGATAGCCGACAAAAGGAGCAGTAACACGCCAGAGAAGTGTGAGGAAACCATTATGCTGTACTCGGGTGTTTGAGTTCTAAAATCTTTATGAGCAGTTTGGATCAAAACGTTTATTAATCGGAATTCGTTTTGCCACTATTTGTATGTCTGCACTACATACATTGCATTACATACTCCGCACCTATATCGCCGATTGTGGAAATGATGATATCGGCAATAAATGCACTACTATAAATTCAAAAGAAATTAAAAACAAAAAACACCTCACAACTCGCATTTTGCTAAGAACCAAATCAATGACTGCAAGTTTACACAAAGTGTAAATATCATACACGTACAGTAACAGAGTATGTCGCAGAAATGTGTTTACCTATAAGGATGTATACGTTTTTCCATTTCGCGGGTTTATTAGTGGAGGTTCAGACACATTTTTCCCCACAACACTGGGAATGCCATCTTCATTTTGACCCAGTTTATGACGATTCTAGGTATGAAAACAAACCGTATTTGGATCTGTTTACTCCAAGTTTGACATGAATCACCCAATGAGCAAGGGGTAGGTAAACCCATTATTGGCACAAGAGTCACAGATAACATGTGAAAATAAACTATGCATTGAAATTTTATTTTATCTTTCGCTCCTATTGTTTAGTCACTTGCAAGATCTCTCTCTTTTTAGAAATATATGTAATACACAATAGGACGTCTGTTTTAATTTGAAGTTATCTGCGAATTGGTCTTACTGCGATAAACCAAGTCAGTTATCGGAAACCAACCAATTTTCACAGTTGGTTCGACCCCTCCCCTCCCTCTTCCTTTGCATTCACTGATATATTTGCGCTCTCACCTTAATTGAAACTGATAGCAACAAATTATCAGTATTGCTAAAACGGTTTGAAATTCGTATGAATTCGTTAGCCTCAAGTGCAAACAGTAGAATTCGAGTTGCCTACAAATTTGGAAGTGTTTCGCTACAAAGAAATTGCAATTAGTCAAATTCAATCAAGATGTGTAAAGCCTGTTGGGAAATAATCAAATGTCCCGGCAAAGTTTTGTGCTGGTAAGAAAGCGTGAATAAAATAGTCCGAAAGTTCGAATTCCACAATTGTAGTGTAAATGAAACTGCACAACTATCAATTATTAAAAAAGAGAAAACTGAACAAAAAAAAATGGAAAAATATGACTGAGAATAACATTTTACACATATGTACATATGTTGCGACAGTTACTTGGAATCTTAAAATTCCTTGCCTTATCAATGCCCGTAACAATACGATTTGACTTCTGTATCCTTTCAGTTGCTGTGAATGTGCATGTAATATGTTGTTTGGTTTCATTTGTTCCGCAGTAGTGCTGCTTGTGGTGATTGGCCTTATCGTGTACTTCACCGTCTACTACCACAAGGACAGTGGCGGTTCCGATGAGGGCAAACAAATGGCCAGGAGATTGATCCGAGAGGTGCCTCAAAATTTCAGAGACTACTTCAAGACCCTAAATTAGCAGTGTCCGGACCACATCCGTCTATTTTTTGTATATATGTATATGTACGATTTAAATAAGTTAATTATTAGCAGTCTATAATTTCTGTTGCAGAATAAATTATTTATACGGTTATTATAAATCAATCAAATTCTGCTTCAAATCGTGTTATTTCTACGAAAATTAGTACAGTGTATTTCTCACTGCCCACATCGAAGCAATCTAATCTGAAAGAGTTTGCTTCCTACATTGGGGATTTTTCTTTATCTAAACCATAAACACTTACATATATGGGTATGTATGTATAGGTATGCACATGTGGGTAGACAAGTAATAAAAATCGTTTCCTGCCAAAAAAAAAAAATCATTTCTGATACTTTACATCTTTTTAATATGGTTGTTTCGTTACTCCTCAAGGACCTGTGTGCACAATAGGGATTGTTTTCCAACCCAGTCGCAATCATTTACTTAGACACTGTTT
>JAHXMU010000393.1:75267-108854 GCA_019455685.1 Philornis downsi
TTGGACGCGAGCGGCTCCTACCACACCGCATTGGACTTTATGTTGGATAGTTTGTTTATAAGCTCTACGCCAAATTTGGAAACACAGCGTCAAAATTCCAGGGTTAAAAATATACACAGCCTCCCCGTTTCTGCTGAGGAAAAGTTCTTTTCAATTTGCAATTCCGTCAGTGACAACGAGCCCATCGAAACTGTAGCGCCAGCAAACGGCAGTCATCCATGTGCATCAGCATGTACTCCTAGACGGATCGTGGCAGTAGCTAGAAAGCAAAAACTTTTTTCTGAAGCAGAAACCGAAAAATTCCAGCCAAGAAAAAGGTCGACTATCATCAAAGATGCGTCCCCTCACACTCAGCACCTCAGGAAGGCTATCATACGTATGAAATGTTTGCAACGTAGACAAGAAAGGATAACGCTAAGCAAGAAGCCTTCGCGCACCTCCTTGCGCATTTAAGTGCCGGAACAAGGGGTGATTGACAATTAAAATAAGAATGGAATAGCATTCCCTCTAATGTAACCGCTTTGCCAATCTTGGCGTGCAATTGTTGTGAATGCCACATTATTTATGAATAGAATATTCATTTGCCATATTCATTTCCCATTTTTCCTACATATATTTTCATTTTGTGCTTTATTAATATATAAGTTATTACGCCTACTAAACAATCAAATCATATTTTTCATATGATTTTTTGATGACTAAAAAAAGATGTAATTATGAGATTTTTTTTTGTTAATCTTACAAATGCATACATACATATGTCTTAAAACTATATACTTATTGTATCTTTAATAAATTCACAATACTTGAGTAAATATAATGTTAAGCACTTTCTACTGTAACGCAAGCGAATGTCACTTCGCTTTCGCAGAAGTAAACTTTTCACTGTACAAGGTTATTGTCTCCGCTAGGTAAATGTCTAAGAGAACGCTTTTGCAATGCTCTTAAGGTTTCCTAGAATACGGCCGAATCTTACTTAACATGATATTTTACAAATCCCAGGGGTTTTCATATTTCAGTGGCTGTTGTTTTTTCTTAAGCTGTCCCAAAATATAATTCCCAGGAACGAAAAATATTGTAAAATTCGCGTATTCCATTTGGCTTCAATGCAGAATAGGGTGGCAGCGAATAATCATTTTTGAAAACTAAACAAGTTCCTTTGCATCCCATTAGAGCTTCTTACATTCAGTGAGCTTACACTCATTCTATTTATACATTCACTCATTTTAACGGCGATTACGATGGTCGCACTTTAAGAAGCGTTTACCAGACTTATCGATTACTCGACCACTCGAAGAGTTCTTTAGACAAATCGTTTTGATCGCTGCTCAAATATTGATAGGTGGTACGCGGTTCACGAAGTTCGAAAACTACTATGTGTAAAATTTCGGTAAAGTCGGGACGATGTGGTGCATTTGGTCAAAGTCACAGTTTTTGGTATCTCATTTTTAATCTCATTTCAAGCGATTAAAATTGGAGGACAATCCAACTGCTAACAGGGTTCCGAGTGATTAAAATGGTCAATTTTGAAAAGAGAGAAATTCAGTTAGAAAATTGTCGAATGAGGCGTAAGTGCCTTTTAGAAGAGGCCTATACGTTTGTATGCTGCCTCATGGGCTTCAGTGTACGATGGTGCTTCAAATAACTAAAACGTTGATAAAAAAAGGTCAAGTTGACCTATTCTGCACGCTGAACCAAAAATTGCACCACGAATGAGGTAGAAACGGTTTAGAAAAAAACCTTTATGGTTTTGGCAAGGGTCGTTTTTCTATATTATACTTTTGTCTTTTTTTGACTTTAATTTACCTTAATGTGAACTTTACAATCGCAACGGGATTTTAAACACAAATAATGTTACAGGATGGAACTTTTATACAGAAAAAATGTATGAACTGTTGCTCTTATTGTGTGAACAGGCTTTTCTAATCAGAGATTTGAAATAAGTGTGAAGTGTATAAAATGAATTTGCAAACATTCCATGAACATACAATTCTGAACCGCAACCAAATGATTTCTTATGGCTGCTGAGGAATTATCTGGTCCTAGGCATGTCACCTAAAATCATCAGTAGTACAAAAAGATTACATCAACCACAATATACAGTCCACAACCTACTCTACAAATTTTCAACAAGGTCCAGTGTCGATCATCACAGCAGATAAATTAATTATAGCACTGCATTGACACCGTACTCCCACTCTAAACACCCCCTTTATCCAAACTCCCTTTTATACAAGAAATTTTTGTTTTCTGGACATTTTCGATTTTTCAAAATCTAATTAGGCAATCATTTAAATACGAAATACATCAAATTTATGTAACAACAAATTTCAACAAATTTAAGCTTGAACATCCATTACACTTTCATAATATCATTTCATTTCATTTAAAGTCCAGTGAATTTGAATTCGTATCCACCTCTGTAATCGAAAACAAACTACCTACAACTCAAATTAAATTTCAATGGCTTGATTACATATTTTTAATATAAAATAAATACTGGAACTTAAAATGCATTTCAAAGAAACCTTAATTCAATTCTAGTTTGTAATCAGCATTTTAGATGTAAAAATGTAAATATAAAATAAATTTTATAATTTCTTTACGATTTTGAAATGTATATTGCGAGTTAATTCATCAAATCTGGATATGAACATGAACTTTAAATTCAAAATAATGTTCGCAATTTGTATTTAAAGTTCCTTTCTCATTAAGTTTTAAATGTAATAGAAAAATTGATACGCATTCATGTTAAATATGAAGTAACGCTCGACATTTGAAATACAAATTTAAAATATAATACAATTTTGGATCTCTCATTTTATTTGAGACGATATTTAGTTTATCATAACTTAATTTTTTCACATTGAGGCGAATATATTGTCATTATTCAACAGGATATCAGATGAATGCGAAAACAGTGAAAATTCTCAACAGCATATTTAGCTTCTTTACAGAAGAATTTAGATTTTTAATATTCATTTCATTCCAATATTTCACATTTATTTTTGCAAAAGCAAACATTCCCAAATAATGCCTATATAGGTTCAAATATAAACTTTCTGTTTCTCGTTATCAATTTGTAAATTTGCAATTTCATTTCGTTATTTTCCAATATCATAGATGTTTATTTTCTCAATATCAATTTGCATCCCGCACTTGTAATTCGATTGATCGCCATTTCTCTATATCAGTTTCCATTCTCGCAAACACGAATGGAGATTGGACATTGGAAATAAGTATATCTTGATAGTATATCTTTAAAATATTATTCAAATAGAATCTACGAGTATATTAAAATATTATGGTGTCCAACACGAGGTCGAGGATTGACTTTACAAATATCCTGATTATTTAAGCATTCTTTTAGTTATTTTGTGAATAAAGCGTAGTTCATTTATTCTATTCTCTTCATAAAACTAAACTCAGTTGTACTTCAACAAATCATGTATTATAAAATAGATGACCTCTAAAAATGATAATTTTGCAAGTGGTCCGATTGATCCCGTCAGTTGAATGCGGCTGTAAAATGAATAAACACAACGGAATATTCTGAAATCAAAGCACTTTTTGCAATATCATTGATTTCGGTTAACACAACTGACAGGCGTCGAAAAAATAAGCTTTGCTATTTGCACAATGACTAGACGAAATTTAACAGATCAAAACCAATGCGGAGCACAGAAAGATGCAGTGATAAACCCTGTGGACCCAACCAATGACTATTCAACTTTTAATTTGCCAACTCTATCATAAAAAACAACAAACAAGAATATTACTTTTCCCCTTTTTTTATGAACGTAACGAGCACACCAGAAGACGGGAATATTTTCAAATATCACACGAGGCAACTTGATAACATGGACAAAAATATCGTCTCGTAATGGTTATTGATTTCCTTTTCTGTCTGCTGCTCTACGGCTCTTAGCCCAATCTAACAGAGAGAGAAAAAAAGAGAGAGAGAGAGAAAGCACAGCACTCACCCTCATCCGATCGTATCTTTTGTTTATGCAAACACTATGGCAATGTATGTACATTCATTCATCAAGTCAGAAACGCGTATAACAAATATTTTTTGAAAAATTCCAATTCCTATACTATTCACCAGAATTTAATGAAATTCTGGTTGCAAATAGAGCCTATTATGATTTATATGTTGGCCAAATTAAAAAGAAATCCATTCAGCCGTTTGTGAGTAATTTGCAATTTTTTGTAGCTCCTCTAATATTCCACAGATTTCTGTAATTCAAAAAGAATCTGATACTAGAGAATTCCACGAATCCAATGGCCCCTGGGGCACATAGAAAGGAAAAGCCTTTCACACAAAAATCATTTTTCCAAAATTCTTGTAAATACGTTTTATTTTGTAAACAATTTCAAGACATGAATTTCAAGTGATTAGCTCTCTTTTCTTTTGTTGATCGCATGAACATTGTTGTTGGCACTGGCACATGCTCGTCGGGCAGCTCTCCCATCATTGAAAATGAAATGAACAGATAAACCAAATGCGGATTATAGAGATAGAGTGCGAACAAGTTCATATGTGTGAGCATATATTTTAATAGTCAATGTTTTAGGTTGTCGCTTTCAGAGTTAGCCGCTTGCTTTCGACTCGAATGAATGAATCGATCGCTAATTTGTGGAGGTTATTTTTTAATCCATTCTTCAGAAATGTCCAATAACTACATATAACTGAATTCGCTTTATCCAATGTGCGTAAAGGGTTTCCCATGCTGACATATTTCTACAAATATTCTGCTATCTGTTGAAAATCGTTAAATGGTATTCTTTTATAACACATCAATTTGTTTGGCGCGGATACAGAATGTGGTGTGAGAGCGAGCATTAACATTTCTTTTTTTTTTACTGTTGTTTAGCAAATCTCCCGTAGTCTCTTTCTCTCTCATATGTGACAATCGCTCGTTTTAATTGATTAAACAGAGAATCCAAACAGATATAAAACGTTTCAGGTATTCCGACGTTGACTATAAAAGCCCCCCGATAGAAAAGCCGCCCAACAGTTTGATTTCAAAGTTATAGTTGATACCAGTGTCTCTAGCATATTCCTGACTAAACATGTCGATTGCTATTAATCCTGAAGACATTAACGCGCCACAACTCAAGGACTTGGTAAGATTAATGTTTATTGCATTGCCAAGCAAATTTGATAAGACAATTAAATTTATTTAAATCTTATCACAAATATTTATTGCTATATTTTGATATTTCATTCAAATAACATCCAGAAGGATCAAATGTTATTTGACCCAATTTCAAAAGCGTAGTAATTGCAGAAGAGGTGGTTGGGTGGGTTAACAACCTCCCCACTGAATTCATTGCCAATGCCAACACCAGAGCAGATGTTTATTCAACGAACATGTGTATGTCTAGAAGAGCGATGTGTCCAGTCGCTTGGCTACCGGCTAAAAGCTTTTTATGCGATGACTGAATTCTGTTGAAAAGTGCAGAGAGATTTAGTGTATAGCCAATTGCCATGCTGCATACAAGTACACATAGTTTAATTGCATTAAAATCACAAAACAAAATGTTTAAGAACTTCCTCAGCCTCATACGGTTTGATGGCAAAGGTTTTAAGGTAAATGAAAGTGTAGGCGACTCTTTATGCATAATAAAAAGTTGCCATCAAATTAACTATACTTGAGACGACGTAATCGCATAACACGAAAACGAACAAAAAAAACGAAAAAAATTGTTCAACGGCCTTGGCCTTCTCAGAACATTGCTAAGAGTATTTCGTTGATGTGTATTCTCTTTTGTTGATGATTTTTGTATTTTTCTGCCGTACGGAGAACATGTTGTCGACACATGCCCACAGTATTGCTGTATTTATTTTCTTTTTCGCTCCGTTGCATACGTGCATTGAACCTGGTTTCACAACGAAACAAATTGGAGTGATGACGCTAAAACTTCTTCTGAATTCATTCAGTCTATAGCCTACCCTGCTTGTGTTCCCGGCATCTACCTGCTCAAACATCGGAGAAATGAAACACTATTTGTTGTTGTTAATACTAATAGCTGCGAAACAGGCTGCCGCATTTTTTGACGAGCACAAAAACTGCAATTCAAGTTCTTTGAGCAAATTCGTTGAATTATTTGTAAACACACAAGAACAACCATTACGAATTTGTGGACTACAATAACCTGCGTTCTTTCTTTTCAGAGTATTGTGCGCAACGAGCAAAAAGATTTGGGCATCAGCCCTGTTCACTTGCTAAATAGAACTTATAAAACAGCCACGTTTGGCATGGGTTGTTTCTGGGGAGCTGAATCGTTATTTGGCGCTACTTTGGGTGTTATGCGCACAACGGTCGGTTATGCCGGCGGAACTAAGGAAGGGCCAACGTACCGTAATATGTAAGTGCAAAACAAGGAGCTGATCATAATTAATTTCTATTTTTCTCTTCCCTCTTTTTGTACTGCCTTTGGCACCTGTCGCTTCTCCTCCTACTTGCAATGCTAACAACTTTTCTTGACAACTTAACACTTTATTGTTCTTTAGGGGTGATCATACTGAGGTTTTGGAAATCGACTATGACCCCGAAGTGATCTCGTTCAAGCAGCTTTTGCATCTGTTTTGGAATAACCATGAATATGGTCTCACCACGCCTATTAAAAGGCAGTATATGTCTCTCATTTTATATCACGACGAAGAACAAAAGGCTACAGCGGAACAATCCAAAATCGATGAACAGAAGAAAAGAGCCCCTGAAGTAATAACCACTGACATACAAGCTAAGAGTACCTTTTACCCAGCAGAAGAGTGAGTATTTATAAGCTTAGTAAAATTCGTACGGTTCTGATATCCCTCATAATTTCCACAGTTATCACCAGAAATATCGCCTACAAGGTCACCGTGATTTGTGCGACACGTTGAACTTGAGCTCCCAGCTTTTGCAAACCTCCTATGTGGCCACCAAGCTGAACGGTTACTTGGCGGGTGTAGGTGGTCTGGAGCAGTTCAAAACGGAAGTTGACACCATGGGATTGACTCCTACCCAAAAGGATTACTGCAATTATTACATCGAGAAGAACGAGGGACAAGGGCTCTATTGCTGACAGCCTCCTTCTGGGCTTAGTCGCACTTGCGGCAAGTTGGACGTCAGGCGTAGGAAGTATACATCCTAACGCAATGTATTACCATTCTGCTTTCAAACAGTTTTTTGTTCTTTGCGAATGAATGTAGTCGTTTAGTTAATAAGCCTTAGGTTATACAGGATCCCTTTGTTCCCTATTTAACTTGAATATTATATTATTATTGCATATTATACAGACATATATAAGTTTGTATGTCATAAAAATAGATATTACGTATAAAAGTAAGCAAATTCTATACGAATATGGTTTTACGTTTTTATGGTTATTGGAGACACATGACGGAATAATTGGTTTACGAGTTAACAATTGACAGTGTATGCTCGTGTTGCAGTTGAATTGCATTTTATTGTTAGTCCATTTATTATCTATTTCACCAGGCGATTTGATTTGATTCAATTGAAAGACAAACAAATTGGTACTAATGTAAATAGCGAGAGAAAGCGAAGCCAGTGAAATTTGTATAAAGCGCGACAACAGCAAAAGTTAGTTCATTCATTCATTCATCCTGGGGGGGCTAAATTCATTCAGTGCCGCTAATCAGAAAACTCTTAGGGTTGCTAAAAAAGTCTGGGAGGCTAAGCCCCCCTTACTATGCCTGTGCTTATAACGAAAATATATTTTAGTATTTTGCGCCTCAAACGTTTTTTGCCCAATTGTTCATATTACAATCTTAATAGGGCTTGTGATCCCATACACAAAAACACTTTTTTCTGGCTCCAATCTACATTTTTTGTTTATCAGGTTCTAAAGTTTGGAATTGCAAATTCCACGATTGTTAATTGTGTCAGTTAGTCTTTTTGTGTCAACACCCCATAATAAATTAATTGCTGGTTTTACATGTTATCCTAAATTTCGCAATCTTCTCTTCTTCTACCTATTTTTAGTGTGTTAAGTGTCTCTTTATCAACACTCATCAGCACAAGTCGCGGTATAAATGATTTATAGCGATTTAGAAACTCCTCGATTTTACAATTTATTCTGAAAAAAAACTCTAAAATATTCATAGATATTACGCGGCAGACATTAGCAGTTATAGCTGTTTGGTGACCCCGTCTTTTAGAATTTCGAGTTACAAAAACAGATAAAATTATTTATTTTGCTCAAATTTGATTCTTGACAAACGCAGTATAAAATCCAGGAGAAACATTTGTATTTTTATTTCCTTTGGATTGTCTGTAACGTAAAAACCGGCTACTCCAGCTTTATGCAATGTGGATTGCTGGTCGCGCACCTTCTGATCCAACAGCGCAATAAGCTTCATGTCAGTCTCGCGCAGTTTCTTGGTGTGTTTGATTTTCATCAATTGTAGAATATGCTGTAATTCTTCCTGATCATTAATTTTCGATATCCATTCCTGCACTTCGATTTCATATTCGTTTTCAACCTGCTCCCTCAGTTGGAACAGATGCTTCTCTGTCACGTGTTGTATCTCCATGAGACCTTTGACAATTTCAAATATGGTGTCGTTCAACAGCGAATTAGCCAGTTCAGTAAGAAGTTCATACGAGATGCGGGACTGGTAGATTCTTTGGCGGGCAAGTAATAAAACTTGCATTACTGATATCTTTGGAGACAATATAATAAAGGGAAGGACTTACTCTGGTAATTTGGAGTGCATTGATTTTAGTTTGTCCACTAGAAAATAAAGTTTTCTTTGCAAAAATTCCGGCGACAGCTCAGTGGAATCGCTTCCAAGAGCAGAAGCGGCTGTTGGACTGTTTTCCATATTAAAGCAACTCCAAACATTTAACTCGCTCCCCCCAGACAATTTTATTTACCTATGATCAGAGTTTCTAGTCACTCGGCAAGAAATACCGGCGTCATATTTTAACTTTAAGGGCATGACACACTGGCAGATCGATTTGCCAGATTTAATCATATTTGTGGATAACTGCATTATGCCGCTCAGAGTAACAACACAACTGATTTCACTTCCAACGCTGTGCGAAATGTCGCCAGTGATAAAACGTAATTGATGAAGACACATTAATAGATTGCCCCAACGGATGTAACCTTATTTATGGATAATTAGTTTAATTTCCCATAATAAACATTTTAAAACTTTTTCAAATAGGTTAAACCGGTCAGTTCAATCTGTTAGACTGTTATCTGCTTAAAATAGCTTTAAAACCATGCAATGAATGCCTCAATATAACAGTTCGTGAACTGCTTGAAATTTGTCAAACAAATATGTTAGTTTTATTGTGTTCCGATACAATTATTGTTGTAAGCTATAACGTGTGACGTACACTAGTATAGATAATTGGACTCACATAATTTTGATAATTTGTGTCGCCCGGCATGAATCAACCGGCGAGAGTAAGGCGATATTATTTGTTGATATTGTTTGTTTGGTTTCAGATGCCGATAACTAAGGTATGGCTGAATTTTTTTGGACCGACTTGGAACTCTTTCATACTTTCGAACACTCGACCTTAGTGGCAACGAATACCGGATACTCTTTTTGGCAGGGATGTTTCTATAATGTTTTGTGGCCGGCTAAAAGTTTACGAAAAGTTCCGCGGAAAATACATGTAAAGAAAAAACAAGAATTTCGTCCGTGTTTTTGCTAATATAATAATTATAGTTGTATTTGGTTTTAAAATTGTGTGTTTATTGAGTTTATTCATACAGAATTATCTTCAAGATTAGCATCAAATATGTCAGTCATACAAAATGTGTTCGTTATAATTGTCTGGGTCTAGTTCCTCTATGTCGGCTTCCTCAGGACAATACCTGCAGAGGCTTTTATTTATTCCGTAGTTTATGCAAGTTGATCCGACACATTCACAACAACCATCGTGAAACCAACGGTAACTATTAGCGCCAATACTCCGGCAGCTTTGGCGGCATTTATTCCATGAAACACAGTCGTCGAAATACACCACGGTACAGTTCACAATGTCTTTCTCAAATTCAAATTGTTGCTTTGATAAATCGACTCCAAAATCGTTACTAAATGTAATAACGTTCCACCTATGCTCAAAATAGTCAGAGGGCGAAGACACTAGAATGTCGAATAACTCGGACAAACCCTCAAAATTTTCAACGTGCGACTTCTGTGACAAAGGTGAGTTGTTGCCGCAAATGTTCTCATAGCAAAGTTCTGTATACACCAAACCAATTGTCGCCAGCAGAGCCATTGGTAGTATGAGTTTAATTTTGGCTTCGATCATGTTTGAAGATTTTGAGGTAATTTGCAGTAGACTGTTTGTTGGTCAAGAAATGAGGTGGAGTAGTAAACGTATAATCGTTTTTATAGCGACCACGGAAGTTAACTGTCTTGATTTTACTTACTTAGATGCCACAGCGTGTTAAATACGTTCGAATACATCTAAGAATTACACACACTTATTTAGAGTCGCTAATTACATTTATGTGAGCTAAGAGTATGGGTGTTTTCTGCGAAAAGCGATAAAAGGGAAACTTTAATTACTGAATTTACATCAGCCTGTTTATGTACCTTTCGGTAAATCCGACATGGTAAGCGTATGACATTAATGGGATTGGGATCTACCTACTTGCAGACTTTATTGATTAGACATGTGTGTATACAAATGATAACGATTTTCATCATTCCTTAAGCGTTCGTATATTCTAGGAATTAATATAATTTACAATACGTCCAGAAATTTAAATTCTTTAAATCCATTTTATTATTTTACGACTACGTCAGCAGATGTTTCGCACAACTAGCATAATATTTTTCCACCATTATGCGTGCCAATAATTGTTAATTTTTGTAAATTCCATAAACTAAGATTAATTATACACATCAAAATTTCGAGTTTGATAATAGTCACTTGAACACATGTATCGCATAATGGCTGCGATCAAGCCCTTCGCGGAATAAAATTGATTTTCTAAAGAAGCAAAAACCACTATCCAAATTTGAATGCTAAATCTGCATAAAATAGTGAAATGTCCTAAACATTTTGAATTCCTTTGAGCATTTTGAGTGCAGAAGCATATCTAGATTCTCGAAGATGGCTATTAACTTGGATTTAAATGACGGCATAATTTGTCTAATCCAACAATCTTGCTTAAACCTTTTACAGATTATAGTAATTTTTTCGATAATTAATAAAAGTAGTTGTAGTAGAACATAAGAGCTTTGATTGAGGACATACATGTAGATGAATGTTTTGTACAAACATTTTCAAATATGTATGTAGACAAAGAGTTATTCATTACTTAAAAAAAAACATCAAAATTTAACGTATACAAATAAATAAACTAACGAATACAATTTCATTTCGCATGAACACTTAAAACCGACTGCAGATTTCTTTGAAATAATAATGGAGGCTTGGTTATTTTAGAACAAAAATAGTGTGATATAAATAAAGGAGCTAAAAGAAAAAAAAATTAAAGCAAAAACTTCTTAATTTAAAAAGATGTATTCTAGAAACAAACAAATTTATATTAAATATAAAATGCAGGCACATCGGGCTGGCCGCCGTTCAAATAATAGTAGGTGGTTGTACCAGGGATCGAACAATCATGTGCGTGATAATCACCAGTTTTGCCCATCACAGTTTGTGACGTGCAGGTTGCAAAAACAAAACGGCACAAAATTATTATATAAACACAAAGTGTCGCTCGGCAACCCTAGTCCTATCATTTATTGTGAATATTTTGTTTCGTATTTTGTCTTTTTAACAGCTGATTTGTATGGAAAATTTTTCGTATAGAATTTTCTCTCATTTCCCGTGTTTAGTTCTCATTGGGCCAAAGAGCACCTCGTTGACTGCACGTTGTTTGTTTTGTGTTATTACAATTCGCATAGCTACGGAGTAGAGCCCATTGATAGGTTTCCGGGTAAAGCAAGTCCTTAGGGAAGTCAGTAGGAGGAACAAATTCTATAAGTTAACCTATAAGTTTTCCGGAAGTTGTGAAAAGTGTTCAATCCAAAAAGTGTTGGTGTCGCAAAAAGTTTGTACAACCGAAAGATGTATACAGTTTCCAAAGGCCCCAGTAAAATTGTGGCCAAGACACGCAGAGGTAAGTGCATCTCGAATGGGTCACCAGTACGGAAATATCAAACGAATCGGCAAAAGGACTTGAAAGTTAGCAAAAATCGAAGTTATTTGGACTGTTATGTCACAGATAAAAATGTGAGTGGAAAATGTCAGATTGTTGGACAAAGAGAACTAACAAAGAGTGCGCCTTTGAGTGGAAGAGAGGCAACGAGTGAACGTAACAATTTTGCCGGTTTGTTTATATAAAAAATTGGCGGTTATTTTGAACAAATTTGTAATATCAATAACGATAAAACAAGAATGTTTTTTTTTCGTTGGCAGGTTTATCGCAAAATTTTGAAAAATTCGAAACCATCAAAGAGAGCGGCAGACGCAACAACGACAGCAATAGTCCGGAGAAGTTAAGGTATGTTGAATAAATGCACTATACCGACCCCCATCAACAATACTCTGCTCTGTCTTATCATGTGCTCAGCTGTCTCTAGCTGATCTGTTCGATGTTAATTACTTAACACCAAACATGTCGATTAACGTAGCGCAAAGCTGAACATGTGTTGTAAAAAGCGGAAAAATATTAGGTGATTTCTTTTGGGAAAACTATTTGTCAATAATCTCCCTAAACCCTGAAGACAGCTGGCATACTCAAAAGCTGCAGATTGTCATCCACATAAAGATCGAATAGGGAGATTTTAGTTTAATTTATCTATTTAATGGTACTAATTAATTACACAATCATAAGCACGTAGAGAAGGGTCTCTTTCGTTTTGTCTTTGTGTATATCATATCATGCGGCTATGCTTGAAATTTTGTTTCCAAAGTTATTCTCTAAATACTTAGCGGACATTTTTGACCCTAAAGTACCAAACAAGGGCATATTTTTAGATTCTCACATGGAATCTGAATGGTTTTAAATTAAACTATTCTATTTATTTTAATTATTATTTCACTCCTTGCTGATATTTGCTTTTTATTGTACAATTTCCTATTTGTTATAATGAGTTTAAATAATGGAGTGATGATTCTATTTTTTTTCGACAAACTTTCTCGAGTAAAAAAATGGCACACATTTTTTCATCTCTTACATTTTACTTTATTTATCACCAAAATTATTTATTTGGTTTATCACTAAAAGAATCTTGTAATGTCATATTTAAAGAAACACGAAAATTTCTGGAAATACATTTGCGCGAACTATTCAAATTACCTACAACTACTATGTTAGTTGCTAAAATGATTTTTATTGGTTGAGTTATAAATAAATATTAAAAAAAAAGAAAAAAACGAAACTAAGAAATATTTTACAGGTAAGAGATAATAAATAATTATTATGATGATATTAAAAGTATTAAATTTAAATTATTTATTTTCCTAGCACTAAGGCGTGGCTTGTGGGAGAATTTTACGAACCGGATATAATAAATTTCGAGTAAGTATCAATATAATTAATACAGATTTGCCGCGTTAAAAAATTTTTGAAAGCCTCTTTCCAGACCACTCTTCGTTATGGTAATTGTTTTCCAAGATGCCGTTATGATAGGAATGTCTATTCTTCAACCTCTTTGTGTATTAGGGATCTTATTCATAATGAAACTCAAAAATAGATTTAAAGATCTTTTTATATACAGACGATACGATAAAACGCTTCAGCTGCAAGAATCGCCTCTTCACAACAACAATGGTTGCATATTTATACCAAAGCGTTCTTTTTGTAATAGTCGCTTGCCCTTAAACGTAACAATTGAGAGAAAAAAAATTAAAATTTTTAAATGAAATTGCCATTTTTATAACTGAAATTTCAATTAAAATCACGATTACGATATTTCTTCTGTTTCACATATTTGTAGCGTAAGATGGTAGTCACGAATGCCCCAATGATACTGTAGAAAGGTTGCAAACAGCGTTTTTTATTTACATCGCCGCAGAGTGGCTCCCGCATACAACTCGTGTCGTTCTAATGTGAATGCTTCTATATGAATCTATGCAAAACTAATTTCTTGACATTTAACTATGTTTTGTAACTTGTTACTGAACATAAAGAGCTTTCCAACATAATAAAGATTTTTTCAACAATTATTTGTGATGGGTAGACAAGTGCCAATACACCCAATAATAAATATAAAACACGTCATTCAAATCTATTGACAAATTTTAAATAATGATAAAAGGAAGCGAATTTAGTTGAATAATTGATGATATTTAAAAATACGGACATAAAAGCCGAAAAATTAAAAACTTGTCATTATTTGGATTTTTAGCTATCGCTATATAAACAAACAAAATATGTTTGTCATGAATTGTTAAAATAATACTAAAATTCTAGAAACTGGAACAGGAAGAAACCAAAACATTTGCAAACATTTTTTCTAACTATTTAGGTAAAATAGCTTCATACGAAGGCGAAACGTTTAATAAAGACAAATTTAGTTTATGAATGTATTTTGAGGAATCTACAGTATTAAAGCTCTAATAAACAAATTATATACTATTATACATAGTATTTTAGAGAGTACCATTTCTTTAATAAAATCACCTTTTCTATAGTGAAATGTATTGTATTTCACTTATTCAAAAGTTCTTAGACAACACTGTCATCGCAGGTTAACAATATTCATATGGAGGTTTATCGTAGAAGACACTTACTGGTTACGAAAAGTATTTAGGGAAGATAGAGTTTTGGAAGTCAATTTTCAAATGGAACAGTATGGAGAAGATAATTCGCACAGAAAACTGACATGCATTTTAGAGTTTTGGCGATTACTTGTATATAAGATAGCTTTGAAAGAAATTTGTTCATGCAGAAAAGTTGTCATGATTCAACTTTTAGTATAAATAAGCGTCTTAGGAGACGCACTTTATAAGGCAAATATATCAAAAGACACACAAAACCCCGCCTTGGAAGATACTTTTTGTATAAAAAGTGTTTTGGGAGATAGCAATATTATAGACAAATCTCTTAGAATAAACTATTTCTTTTACAGAAATTTATCTTGGAACATATTTTCCACATAGAAACGAGTCTTCAAAATATTTCTCATAACTAATAGAGGTGTGGAAGATATTTTCTATATACAGATCTCTTGCAAGACACTTTTAGTTTTAGAAGACTCCTTGAAGATAGTTTTCACATAGAAAATTTTCCACATAGAACAATTGAACAGGCACAAGATCGGATTGGATTGGATACTCAGCAACATGGATTGCGGTACAGTGCCGTGGGCAATGTACCGGTTCGGTGCAAAGTAAGTGGGCATGGAAAAAACATCCTTTTCTCGTTTTTTTTTTTCAGTGAAATATCCGCTGAAACGTTTTTCAAAGTCCACTTAGATTGATGCATTGAAAACCTAAGAACTAAGAAAGATCTTTCCGTATCTATCAATATTCTACATGGTGAATCGTTATCGGAAAAATCTCATTTGTTCAGGTTTGAATGTTGTATTCGCAGATTACAACTTGTTGCATTTGCGGTCCATAGGATCGTGGTCCGTGTATTTGCTAATTGTAAGATAAATGATATAGTTGAGAACGCATATATTTCTATAAATTGAAGTAGTTAATTTATTAGATTGATTTATAAGAGACTGAATTATTAGAACAATTGTGATGAAGAGCCAAATTCACTTCTTGCGAAAAGAAAATTGTCATATAGTAAGGTTATGTAGATATTGTTTATATGAGAAAGTCTCTTGGAGACACTTTCCGCACAGAAAAGTTTGTATGAACAGAGTCTTTTTGTAGAAAAGTCTCTGGAAAAAACTTTTCATACAGAGTAGTGTCTATGAGGAAACATCATAAAGAAAATGGTCTTGGAAAATACCTTCTGTAATGAAATGCATTAATTCTATATTTTATTTTTAGGTAGATTCAATGAAATTGCAGTTACACAACCATAACTGAATTTAGATGATGCCCCGACGTTCTGAAAGATTTTAACAATATTCTATTTATTTCAATAAATGTATATTTTTAACAATTACTTGGATTCTTCTTTAACTGTTTCAATATAATTTCAAAATAGAAAGTGACTCATTAACTTTAATTACCTACATAGTTGAACTGTGGATTTTCTTTAGGAAAACGTTAACTAAGACGATGGTATTTTTTTTATTAATTTTTTATTTATTTTTTTTTTTTTTGTTGTATTAGAAGTAAGAGTAAAGTGATTATTTCTATGTGATAAATTTCTATGAAGGCATTTTTCTATATTGAAAGAGCCAATTAAGAAGCATTGGTATTTGAAACATATGCACAAAAAAAGTTTTCAGAAATTTCGTGTGGCTATGAGTAAACTTTTCTGCCTAAACATTTCTGAAAATACTGTAAGAAAGCACTATATGAGAAATGTCTTTGAAGATATTAATTCATAACATATTTTCCCGTAAAAAAGTATTATGTGTATAGACCTTTAACATGAGAAGTGCTCGTATGGAGAAATTTTCTTATTTGAAAAATTTAATCCTTGGAAATGAGATGTGATAGCTCATTCGTTCAATGGATCCCCTCAAAATTACTTGGAAATTAGAAATATAAGCGTTTTTAAAATTGGTTGCGTGGAAATAACTTGTGTTTAGTTTACATCTAAATGATCCCTAGATTAAGAAAGAAACAAAATTGCATATGTACTATACACTCGTATTCCTTTCCAAATAAAATTATACATATGTGGAAAATTTTATATTTTTTGCCTAAAACTATTTGGAATCAAAATTTAATTTCGAAAAGAATTACCTATCATTCAAGATAATATAATATTTTTTTTGTGTAATATTAGCTAAATTATTTCTGGTGAAAAGCTAGAACGGAAAATTGGTAAAGATAGAAAAATTTCATCATTCTTTTGCGATTGAGAGAAAGTCATATATAATCTTTATTTATTCATACTTTGTTATCTGTTGTTATTTGTAAAATTGGTAAATGTTGTCCATTTAGTAAAAAGTTTTTTTGTTCTAGAATACTTCTGATGATTGATAATTAAAGGGATCAAAGAAACTTTTCAATTCTGGTGTTAAAATGCATATTATAATATATATATAATACATTCGCAATTTCCACATAAAAAACCTCCATCTATTTGAAATTATTTATTTGCATTCATTTCAATACATAAATATCGAAATCATATATCTTAAAGAGTATCGCTGTGGTAAAATTTCTGGTATCTTATAAGATTAGATACGACATCATATGACCAGTCTTCCTAGATCGGTGGAGGGGGGGCCATATTTTTTGTTATTAATGTTTTCCTAAGCAGCTTTTCCATAATGACAGCTCTTAGAACATAATTTCAACTTAATGACATTATAGTTTGAAATTGTTGGATCCACTTACGCAAAATTAGAATATAAAAACACCAATTGATATGGTAATATAAATTTTACATTTAAAATTTGACCAAAATAAATCATCTACGCCAGCGTGGTAGATGTAAAAACTGTATATATTTTGTGTGCATTTTATTTGAGTCATTTTTAGTCTGTATATCTGGATATTAACCGTCCTTTTCTCAATTATAATTTTCCCATATTGATTTAATTTTGTTTAATAAATAATCAACTTCAATTTGAATTTGAATAATTTACATTTTGCGAAGAATCTAAAATGTTTGCAGGAATTAATATTCTGTAGTGAATCTTTAATGTAGAAAACGCAAAATGCCTGCACATATTTATTTGCAAAGAAGATAGTGATTTAATTGGCTTGGTTCACCTTGTTTTTTCTTGCCAACAAATTTGAAAATAACTCGGAGGTGGGGTAAGGGTTGTACCAATGCTGTACAAATTCAGTCCGTCTTAGAATCACAAATGTGAAAACAATTAAATGCAATACATGTATGCTACTGATTCAGCGAAGATGTACTTCGGTTATCTTCCTCTGCTTATTTCTACGAAAATTTACAAAACTAAGAGAGCATTTTTTCCCCGAAATACGTGTATACTTTTGTCATATAAGCAGTCTGGTGAGATATTTCTGGATCATATCGATTGTGTTGTTTATTGTAATTTCCTTGAACAGATAAGAGTTTCGTGCTACAAATATTTTTTGTTTGGGATTGTAAGCGCATGATGTTGCTGTTGATTTTAATAGTGTGCTTTTGCAGTAACAGGAGGTGTTTCAATTTATAAATGTCAATCATTTTTTCCCCATTAGAGACATATTCACAACATTCATAATGCATTCCATCTATCTCGTTGTGGGTACAGAATAGCGCTTTTATTGTCTTGATATATTTTCGTTACATTGGCTGTATTTTGGGGTTATACCTAAGTTATATTCTACTAGTTCCCAGCATTTCTTTTCATTATTTAACATTTTAAATTGTATTTTCAAATTAGTGTTCCCAAACCGGTTTTTCAAACCAAAAAAATCTACACACATCCGAAAATTGTTGAGGAGGAAGTTCTTACGCCGCAACACGAGGAAATCATCAAATATATAAATGATTGTAAGAAAATGGATGGAAAAACTTAACAAGTCAATAACTATATGCGTGAGTTGCGTATTTTTCTTTTATTTCAGCTTGGAACATTATAGTGGCACATAATCCCTACGATAAAGCGCCCACAAATACGCCCGCTTGTGATGCTAATAATAACAGCACCGGTGATTATTTAATGAAATTCTTCGTCCTTTCTTAGTACTTATACTAATGTCTCCTTTAGCCACCTCTCTACTTAAGCCAACGACAGGTTCCACACAAACCGCTTCCTCCCTGTACTGTGTTGAGCCTCCAAGTCCTGTTTTAAGTGACTTCAAACCGTTTGATCTGGAATCATGGTGGGGCCGACGTCTCTTCAATAATATCACCAAAAGCCTTTGAGCTGGGGTCTGCTTTTAAATTGTAATTTGTATCATTAAGTTCTAAATTTAATTTAGTTGTTAAGAAGGCAAGCAAGTCCCTTAAATTTCGGAATGTAAAAATGCAGTCGTCATTGCAAATCAAACCAATTGATTGATTGATTGATAAACCGTCTTCCGTCTTATGTTAGAATTGTAATAATTTTTTTTACACATTTCTCACATTCGCATTCACCCAGTCGCATGTAACATCAATTTACTTTTGTTATTCTGTATAATTTTTTATTATAAATTTCTTGTATTAGACTTTACGAGGGCAAAATCGAAAATTATATAGAAATTAATAGCCTTCGATGTAAGAGATAAAATGTATGATTATTGAAAAGGAAAATAAGGTCAGTTGTTTGCATTAATGCGCCTTATATCAGAACTTTTACGGTTGGAAAACATAGTGATCTAATGTTCTTCTCATTGCGCAAGAGCAATATATAAATTGAACTAATCCGATTTTGAAATTGCACGCGGGGAGATCCCAACGTTTTCAGGATACACATTTTGACATTTTAACCATTGTGCTAACAGTCATCCATTGTTTTGTTGGTTTCAGTACCCACGCTAGCACTGCTGCTACATCCTTTCCACAATGTTCTGGAAAGGGCGGGGAACAAGCGGTCGGTCATCTCTGCCAGCAGTAAAGCACCATAAAGTTTTAGCTTGGGTATAAGTAGAAGTCGGTTTGGGGGAATGTGCTCATATTTTGAACAAGGAGAATGTGGCCTAACCGTTTCCATACGAGATAAAATTTGTACATTTAAAACTGATGCCTATAATTGCAATAAAGCGCCCCAAGTTCATGTAGTTGGACTTCAACTTTAGCAGTTGATTTGTTATGATTCCGAATAACTTTGAGGGAGAATATTTTTCAGGTCTCAACCAGACCTTCAGATATATTGTTGTTACGCTTAATTTTTGATACTCTGAGATCCCGCACTAATAATTTTGCAATTATGATATATGCATGGATTGAATAATTTTAAAATATTCGGTGACATCTTGCAATAAAATAGAAGTGGTTACTTTGTGCATTCTACATAGTCCTTAGGTTTCAACTATGATGCAATAACTTTAATAGTTTTGCTGTACTGATGCACCACCACATGGTGCTGTTGATAGTAAAAAGGCGTATCATTTTACAGTTCTGTTGAAACTTACTTCCCATTTTAAGAACTCTTTTGAAATTTGTCAAATGTGGTTTGTTAAGGAGACGAATCTGATATTAGTTAGTGCAGTTATATTTCATTAAAATAAGACCAGGTTGGATTCTGATATGGTTGGTTTGGGTTATATAAATCTGAAAATCGTAACATTAAGATCTGTTAGATTAGTATTGGGAAGGTTGGAAAATGTATTTCTATTTATCAAGGAAGTGGGGAAGAATGAAGTGAACTATGGAATCGCTATGGTGTTATGTGCATTGCGTTAGCAAATATCTTAAACTGACGCTTACGAATCAAAGCCAAATAATATTCTGTCATTGAAGGTTTCACCTCTTTGATTATTTACAGTGACAGATTTCAGTACTGTTCGCCACAAATAATTGTATATTATTTGAGATTTGAGTGATGGAATATGGTTCGACATGTACTTTATTGTAGAAGCTGATGGAGAAGGAACTGTAATTGAGATTTCATAATATTGTGTGTGTAGCAAATTGCGTTTGCGTTGCGTTAAAAGGACTAGTAAAAGGAATATTTAATTTACACTAGGAAGAACACTCAGTTTTTTTTTGGGAACGACTGTTGCAATAAATGTTAGACGGTTCCTAATAACCGAATACAATTTTATCTGTATGGAAGTCTATTGTTTGCATTCGCAGTGTTCAATTTGAATATAAGTTTGTAATGGTAATCTGAAACAGGAAACCTTAAATTGTCGGCAGTAATCCGTTCCACACAGTAGGGGAAATCAGTGACCTATATCGTCAAATCTAAAGTGGAACTACCAAACATATTTGCCTTCAAGATTGAAATGAAAACTACACATAATACCATATATAAGATGAAATTAGACGGTAATCAAATTAAATGATGTTAAGTTAAATGTATATTGTGTGCAACTTCATTTGAACTGGGTGAAACTGTATTCAATTTAAGTGAAATCATTGAGTGGAACTGTTTTAAGAAATAATTTGCCACTATAAATCGCGCACTCTGTTAATTTTATTTTTTTTTTGTTAGAAGAAATTTGTAATGAGGGAAAATTAAGAGTTTTGGTTTCAAAAGAAGTTGTTAGCTGAAAGACAGGGTTGCACCAAATGACCGAAAACAGTGATGCCAAGTTTTAGAAGTCTTGCCATCTACCACGAATACTAACGGATATCGCAGATATGGTCGCTATTTTGTCAGCATTGCCAACTGCAAAAGGGCGATTCATAAAGGTGTCATTTTCGGCTATGGATTCTCTTTCTGCTGCCGTCGGTCTCTTTAATTGCCCTCCACCAGTTAGAGGCATACGAGAACCCGCAGATATTCTTCTACGACCGTACATTATGTACAATCAATTGTTTTGTTTACGTTTATTCCATGGTTGTTGTTGTCGCTGAGTTGTTATCATTTGGAGCTCATATATGGCAACTGTTGTGCTGAATTAGAACACCACCACGCCATCACACCACCTTCAACAATTCATTAAGTGGCTGTAGTAGTCGGGAAGTGCTTTTGCTGTCAAACGCTTGTTACGGTATTTGTTTTAGGATTTTAGATTCTCCATACGAAGCATATGACTAGAATTTGAGGAGGAGAGGCAACGAAGATGTCCAAGATGTTTAGTGTGGTTGGAAAGCTATTCAAGAAGCATCCTTTTCTCACCAACAGTGCTGTTTATGGAAGTTTATACGTGGGAGCAGAATACTCGCAACAGTTGCTGACCAAGAAAGTGCTGGTAAGTGGCTCTGGAAGGCGATGTTTTACTCAGCCTCACTCACCCAATTTAATAACACGGATACAACCCGAAACGAAAACACTTTCATTTAATTTCAAATCAACCCATTGAATCCAACTGCGATATTTAGGTTGAGAAAGAATCCTTAAAGCAGGACATTGATTATCCAACAATAGGTCGGTATGCTGTTATGGGAACAGTTGTTTATGCACCAACCCTATACACATGGTTTGTTTACAGTGTTTTTCCTTCCTTGTTCATCCTAATTTCCCCATTGCTATCAATTCCCATCAAATACATCATGTGTTTATATTCATAATACTTCATTTGTTATGATTAGTATGAAATCACAAAGATATTAAGATTGACTATGCATGGCACAAAGCACTCGCTATAATAAGTCACGTTCTCATTCTCACATTTTGACTCTGTCACTCTTTGCACTCGCCACCAGTGAAATGGAAAATTACTCGCCGAACTTTTGTTATAATGAAATTAACTCTTATTGTCCACATTCGTTCATTCATTCGTAACAGTGTCACTGAGCTTTGGTTCGGTTTTTATTTGTAGCATCCCAGCCTCCATCCAATCATAGTCACAGTGATGACGTTTAAGAATCTTCCTTCAGTGCATTACGATAGAGCATCACATATGTTTGTTTTGGCTATGTTACACTTTTTTACACATTGCAACCACGTTTTTACTTAGAAGTCAAACTCGTTTTTCAGTTGATTGGAAGCAATACTGAAACGCTATCCCGATAAAGGCGGAGACCATGATATTAGATAAGTTTGATTGATTTATCTGATCTGCCTAAACTTGATCAGTGTGAACATGAATCGCCAGATAAATCCTGATACTACTAGTATCGTGAATTTTTTGTTTGAATTCAATATGTCAGATTTATACTCGTATATATAAGATATCCTCCATATACACAAAATCTGCAACATTAATGATGTTCTTAAATAAATGCGGAATTAACAACCGGTGTTGAGAAATATTAACAAATTAAATGTTAACAAATTAAAATGCCTTAAGTGTTTTTTTTTTTTTTTGGTTTATCTTGATACGAATTGGAGATTATTTTGGAAATAGAGAAAAGGCGAATCAGTTAATTTCGTATTTTTGCCTATTTGTTTTTATTTCTTAATAACCGAATGTAAACTGAAAATTCTCAACTACAGTTCTATCTTTCGCAAATATGGATATAGAATAAATTTTTTTACTTTAAACCCAAAAACGAAATATAAACTGTTCTTTTCTCAATATTAAACAAAAATTCACAATTTCAACTGGCATTCGGATTCGCGCTTCTTCCTTTCTTAATTTTATTTTAACATTCTTTATTTCGGTTTGGAAAATCAAGTAGAACTTCGCATAAAATTATTTTAAACCGGACTATAAGATATTAATTTCCTTATACTGTAATTGGCAATTCAAAGCGAGCAACTTTTAGGCTGATTTGCGTAAAAACGAATTTGACTGCTGCGAAAAAGCTGGATCAATAACAACACACCTACTTAACCACATTTATGCACTAGATGCACAAAACGAACTCTTTTTTAATATCTTGATACTAATCCCTTGACCACAACTTAAGGTACAAATGGTTGGATCGAACATTTCCCGGGACAACCAGGCAAATAATAATTAGGAAACTGATTGTGGATCAATTTGTCCTAACACCATATTTACTAACTGTGTTCTATACTGGTAAGATGACAATGCGATTTATATTTCTTTTCTAACATTGTTTCCGTTGAATTCCTGTCTGGGAATTTTTATAGGAATGGCCTTAATGGAAGGAGCCGATGACATATTTTTGGAATTGAAACAGAAATTTCTACCCACCTTTCAGAGGTCTTGTATGTTTTGGCTGCCGGCTCAATTGTTAAACTTTGTGTTGATATCACCGCGATTTCGGGTCATCTACATGGGAGTGTGCGGCTTCGTCTGGGTCAATATTCTGTGTTGGATTAAGCGCCAACAGAGTCTGGATTCTGCCACAACCAATAACGAATAACTCCTTACCTTCTTACTCATAACTCACATGTGACATGATATATATTCTTCCCTCTGAGAAAAAAGAAAAAAATAAAAAAGAGACAGACTGATGTGGAACATGACGTATGTTTTTCAACTACAACAAATCTAATTGAAATCTGGGGAGGGGAATATTCCAAGTTTGTAATTCGAAAAGAAATAACACCCATGAAGTAAGAGTACACAAAGATCTTCTGTCGGCGTGCCTATGTTGTTTTCGTTTGCTGTATCGTTGCGGTTGCCAAATTGTTTGCTTAAGTGTCCAGGATGACAAAGTAACAGGACAAAGGAACTGTGAATGATTTATAGCAGATCACCGAGTCTGTAGTGGTGTAGAACAGGAGGGGGTGGGCAGAGGTTGGTGTGTTGGTTGCAAACCGGCCGATGAGAAATTCAAATTTTTGTGTGACCATGAATTTGACTTAAACATACAATTACTCGCACATGGGCTACGTATGTGCAACGTCATGGGAGAGGTCTTCTGCTTGTCGACCATGGCTTCCATTTGTGGCCAGTCAGAACTCAACGGTGACTGGGTGTGTGTGTGCGTAGAGTTTTTGAACACCACTTTACATTTCCAAAAAGGTTTGCCAGCAGTTGCAAAAACTGATGTAGTAGCCAGCATTCCCACTGTCGTCATCTTGCTTCACAGTTGGTTCTTTTGCGTTTGTTTTCTATGAAGCTGAAGTTGGTCTTCTTATTTACTTCCGCTCGTTTGTTCAAAGCGGAAAATTAATTCCATCTTGGCTTGTTTCCGTTTATCTTGTAAAATACAATGTTTTTCGCTCTCCGTCGAAGTTCATACATTCGACTTTCCATCCTTTGGCTCAGTTACAGCTCTGCCTCCACCTACGTTCCGACAGTGCGAGTGGTTTTCTTTGACTCTGTTCTGGTTCTAGCTAAAACCGCGAGCGGAGTTTATTATTATTTAGCTGCCATCGTTGGTTGTTTTTTTTTTACTTTGAAAGAATGGGCTCAGAGTATTTCGTTTTCTTGCTCGCTCCCACTCCTCACTATATGGTTTGTGTTTACTTTGAAGTGTTCTGGGCACGGGTACGTTGCGAAAACTTAGGCTGGAGGTCATCATAGGCACATTGAGGGGTGAGCTTCTTGGGATATTTATTATGTTGGCTTTTTTCTTTTCGCTTTCAATTTCTCTTACGTTGTTGCTTTATTTACTTGCTGTTTAAAAATTTGCTGTGATGCTGTACAAGATGTTCTGTGATTTTGGGCTCTCCTTTTACTACTTACTTGCTGTTTGTTTATTCCCCGCCCATAGGAAGGAAGTGACCAAAAGTGTGGTGCTTCTCAAGTCGCTCAGTTTAAATAAACTCTACTATACTCTACTCTGGCTGTGTTTACATGAAAGGCCACTTGCACAAAGTGGACACTGTCGGTGTCTTCAAGTAGTTGGTACTCACCGCCCTTCTCGGCACCGTCGAACTAAACTTAGCGTATAAATATTAATTTCAGAAATTAATTATCATGCTTGTTGTTTTATTTTGGGAAAAATCTTTGTACTTTTATTTTTAATTATTTTTGCATTTCATTAAATTCTAAGCAGACTTCCGTCGAAGAGAAGCTGCCGTAGTTGCTGCCTCAGTTACAGCCAGCTGCCACGTCCATTGCTATCGTTGCTGTCTGCTTAATACCATTTAATTGCTGTGAAATTCATAGTAAAGCTACTTGTGAAATCTTGGCACATAATCTTAAAGCTGACACACTACGCCTGTCAGGCCCCACCATGCACGCGACTCCATCTCCAATAAACACCCCTAAATCACGTGCGTTGGTGTTGTTGTTATTGCCATTGTGTGTTTCCACTCCCTAACAACAAACAAGTTCGTAATTCGTAATTACCGCTAAAACAAATACATAATAAGACTAAAACGAGATATTAATGGCAATAGAATCAGCATCCGAATCAGAATCATCCCCTCCGACAGCAGGGGCAATAGCAGCAGTAGTAGCAGTAGCAGCAGCAGCAGCAGCACATTAGCGGCTGCCGCTTCTGAAGCTCCAACTCTCGAATATCTCAGTTGGCGCCGCATAAGATCATGACCCAGATAAAGACACACCATATTACACACGAACTTGAGCTCATCCAGTATCTACGCTGGTTAAACACTTCTATGTGCTCTGTTATCTGCGTGGAGAATTGGTTCTGTTATTTGCTCATGTTTTCTGAATCCGAAAATACGTTGAATTTGCAGCACGACAAGACAAAGTGGGGACAGCGGTAGGTAGCAGGCAACAGGAGAAAGCTGTGACGTTTAAAATCAGCTTGCAGTTGTATTAGAGGAAGTATTTAGTTTCAATTGTTTAAATACTTTTTTGCAAATATAAAGTAGCACAGGATCGCATACAACACACACATACATTCACGTATTTAGGACCATTAACGGTTTAAGAAACGCCATGAATAGTATAAAATTACAAAAGTCATTCCTCTGATTGTTAATGAGATATAACTTCATTCAATTGGGTTCTCTGGACCATCATTTGAATTAAATGTTCCAGTACATTTTCGATGGTTTTGATTATCCCAATTATTGTGTGATTAAGCCTTTGAATAGCTTGTGGATTATCCGCATAATTTCGATCTTTTATGGCGTCCTACAAGAATAAGAATAACGTCATCAAAGCGCAGTTGATAGAAGACCAACAGACGTCATAAAACGGCCATTAACGAACTCAATTTGCTATTTATTTCATCCTTTATCCATGTCCTACACATTTATTTGTCCAATTAATCATATACAAACCCAAAAATAATCATCATCACAAACTACAAGTTATATATGAATGGTGGTTCATGTAATAACGCTGTATCTGCGTAATTATATCGCTTTCAAGTCGAACTTGATAAGTCCAAATTTGGTGTCTGATCAAAATATTCTCTAATTATTACTTTCTCTACATTTTTTGAAGAAGGATCGAAGATTTTCATATCTGACACAAATGTTAAATTATTGGCTGTATAATTAACACTGCAAAGAGCTGCTAACGACACTTTTTGATCGTGGAAAGTTTGAAGTGCCCTTCGAATATGCAAGTTAGGAATCTAACTTTTTATTCACAATAGGATAGTCAGTGTCAATTTCCACTCGAATGCTATGTGTGCTATTACAAATATGAGTTTGTTTTCATCTATCACGCACTTGACGTTGGTTCCCAGTCAAGCTATCTATCTATCTAATATTAACTGTCGTTGACATAAGTTCAGATTTCCAACCAACCAAATTTCTATTGCATTTTGTTAGCTTTGCGAACGTAACGACAAGTTTGACATCAACATTTTTTTGAAGACGATTGATCATAAATGACCTCCATGCTCATTCACGCATAAACGATACCTGATCAATTCAATCAAATTCCTTAGTTTCGTTTTGCTGTACCCCTCTTGTGAAATAACACCATAAAAAAATCCAGTGCGGTCAAGTCCGGTGACTTCGGGGGCCAGCGGAAAGTGGAGTTTCTGGATGTTAATTTGTTTGTTTGGCGTTGGAGTTCCGCCATAACCGGGCTGACTATGTGTGCAGTTTCTCAATGTTGCTGGAACCAAACGCTGTTGAAACGGATACGTCTTTGGCGCAGTTTCGGGCAAAAAAGCTCCTTCTACATCTTTAAATAATGGTTCCCATTTACAATTGAGATTTGACAATAGCACAATTCGTGCGCCACCCTGTATATAACGCATACTGTCTATGACTGCCTTCATGTATAATTCCTTATATTCGAAACTCTTCGAATTCCAGAATCATATCTACCAAAACAAAAAAAAACAAGTTTGATGACAGCTTTTGCCGAAAAGCGTCTTTGTGAAAGCCACGGAAGACACTTTTCATGGAGCAAAGAGTTCAGTTAGAAAATGTCGGAGAAGTCCGAAGCTACTTGGAATGAAATCAATAATACTACTTGCTAATAATACTTACTAGCTAACCTGTCCAAGAGATAAATGTTTTGATCACTCTAGAAATTATGGGCGTCAAATCTAATATTGGCTTTCGTCAAAAAATTCATTTATCTATATCTATACACAGGTATCCAAATTATGTGAAGATGCCATTTCAACACATAACCAAACGAAAAAAACGAAAGGACGAAAATATGTAATAAGTTTGGACCACGATTATCATTGACAATTCCACAATTAAAAAGTTTGACAGCAACCAACAAATCCATTGTCAATAATAGGAATAGTTTGAAACACACATAAATCTGTGATTTCGATAAACTTTTATTTCCTTGCAATGCTTGGAACTTGACATTATGTAAGAAATACAATGTCATTTAAATGACCGCCTCTGGATTTGTTGCAGCAGTGGATCCTTTTGAGATAGTTGTCGAAAAAATAGGCCAAATGACATCTCCAGACCATAATGCGCACAAAACAGTCACTTTTTCCGAATGCAATGGCTTTTCCACAATCACTTCCGTGTTCTCCGAGCCTCATATCTGACAATTTTGCTTGCTGACGTAATCACAGAGTGAGAAATGAGCTACATAGCTGAAGAAAATTGTGTTCGATTGAAAGCCCACGATTCAAACGCCACTTTTGTAGTAAGTTGTCGGTTGTTAAACGATCCATATTCGTAAATGGCAAACCTTTCACTAAATAAATATAACTTCAGATTACAGGTATTTCACAGCTGACAGCGTTGCCAGGCCGGCGGTTTTGAAACCACTTAATGGATAACCCTGTACTTTACAGATGAACGAACCAAAATTTGATTCGGTGATGTCATGCACAATAGTCGCGTAAACTAATCATTGCCCTGTCTCACTGTCGCAAACAAAGGGCCTTCGGTGATTCAATTCCCTAACTCTACCAACATTATATTTCAAATCACGTCCAGTTGTAGTTTTCTGTTGAGCAACATTTTCTATCCACAACGATGTGTTGACAATACTTAACTTCATTATTAATAACTGTTATTGAACCGTCTTCACATTACAGTCTATCTTCTTATATGGGCACCACAAGTAGATTGCGAAAGTGCCCTAAAGTTAAGTTGTCAGTGTACGTTTATATGTTTGTGGCTACCAGCTTTCTTACCTCATTCATGGCGACCAGTCGGAGAAATTGATAGTATAGGATTTTCTCACAGAGACCTTGTGAATGTCTATGCTTAATTAGGTGAAAAACAATAAGTAGTAACCTGACCATTTACTTGGGAACTGATTTCAAGTTTGTAAAGATTGAAGGATTAACAGATTCTTCCTGATTTGTCCACTTAATTCTCTTGATGATAAAGTGCTAAAGATGTACAACGAATATTCGATTTTGTTGTATCTATTTAGTTGTTAAATACCTGTACCTGATTGTTTATTGAGAGGTTTGCTGTTTGCGAATACAGATCGTCTAATAACCAAAGGACACGTAAAAATAGTCAAAATCTACTGCAAAATTTAATGGATCGGAGCCGAATTTTTCGAATGTATTTGATTTTGGGTATCGGGTATTTGAGTAAAATGTTTCGAGTAATATCGAATAACAATAGGGACGGATGTGGATTACGATTTGATTAGAAAATGTTTCTGGAAGTATAATATTTGCAAAATTGTCACACTCTGGACATCGTGGACTTGACGACCTTTAATGATTTTGATATTGTGCTTGATTAAAATTACATAAAATTGTCGGCTGAAACATAATCAGTTTACTTTTTACATCAAAGTGTTGCTATAAAGCCCAATTAAATGTAACGATATTGGGCAGGTTAGTTGGTTAACTGCAGCTGCGAATTTACACTGACAACAGGAAAATGTTGCTCGCATCGGTTTCGACACATTTCTGTTATTTTGATGTTTTGTGAAAAGGGTTAAGACGTTTATATTTATGTGCGTGGTGTTTGTGCAAGGATTTTGTAATTTCAATTGAAAATTAATCTAAAACTACATTTTCTTGGCACTTAGAAGCGTTTCTCCTTTGATGTGGTTCTTCCATAGATTTAAAGTTTTCACTTAGTATTCGCTTTCTATCTCTTTCAAATTAATCGATACCTTACACGTCTCAAACGAACTGCTCGACTTTCATCAGATCCCAGGAGTTTCGATTCGAATCATAAATATATTTTTTTATTGCGTTTAAACTGATCCAAACAGAGCTTTAAATCGGAGCTTTACTAGAAAGTGTGGCATAAAACATTTTTTTCATACACAAATTCATATAAAATAGTAAATACACTGCCTTTTGATATTTTTCGAACGTCAGCTGTCTGTTTTAACTCCACCTTTCAAAAATAGAGAATATTTTACGGTTTCTGGTATATGATGATAACACTTTTCAGGCCATTGCTGAGTTTGGACCCTACTATTTTTACATCAAAAATAATGTTCAATCGGCCTGCAATTTTTGACAGAAGTTGAACGATGGTGATGTCACTTTCTAAAAAGAATAACAATTTTTGACCGGGACTTATTGGCCGATGTGTTGTTGCCCTATCGTTCATCCCTCGAAAGGGAATATTGTCCATCTATTGTCTGCGTCGGCTATGCGTAAATGATCCTTTATTTTTTTAAATATCTCTTATTATTTCCATTTTTTATTTTTTATGCTTTCGTCTTGAAATATGTTTCGATATGTGAAATATTTACTAAATTTTACTGCTTGCTATCAGCTAAGACGGACTAACTAACTTTTCAAAAAGTTAAACCGCTCTTACGTTCTTTTATTCGGTTCGAAAAGAGCGTGAAAAACTGTTAAGTCTATACAACAATACTTTTGGTTAGACTTATATGCAAGTTAAGATTTTCTTATAGTAGTTGCAGCAATCTCTTCGGGTAGCTTTAAACATCCTCTCCAGTAATCTAGCGCCAAGACCTTGTGTATAGAGGGGATTCTGTAACGTCTTCTGCCGAACCTTTTAAACCATTTTGCATATCACAAGAAAGGAGGTCTGTCTTCATCTTCTTTTCATTTTTGTTCTTGTATATCTTCTCTTTCTTTCCTTTATCATCTATACACCCTTCTCATATATGGCGGCGGAGATGTCGATCGCCGATTGTAACACATTCCACATTCGTGGAATATGGGAGGACTTTCCAAAGGAAGGGGTCGTGGAACTAGTTTTGTCATCCAATTGTCTCCCGTTTGTATTTCCATTAGTAAAAATTCCAAATGGAATTGAGATTTTACATTTACATTTTAGGAAACTGGAAATCTAATCAAGATTTTTCATTTGCATTTGAGAAAGTGTCAAACGAAAATGAGATTTTTCATTTATTGTAAGAAATTAAACTTGAATTTTAATAATTTTCAATTGAAATTGAGAACATTTTATTTCATATTGGCAGTTTTAACTAAAACTCTGCGAACATTTTTTTCTGTAATTAATAAAATTAAAAAGAAAAAATATTTGGTGTAATCTTGAAATGTCATGTCAGTAGAACTGCTGCGAAGGTGGGAAACATTAAGTTATGACTTGTCGCAGCTTCTTGTTGTATGTGATAACAAAACAAATTCCTTTGCGTCCCATGAATTAGGTATGGGATAGCTTACACCCTTTCTATTTTTAGACTCATTCAAAGGGACTTACAGATTTGCCGATTACTTAACTTTTCGAAATGTTCGTCAGACACATCGGAGTAAATGCCGCCCAAATAATGATAGGTGGCTGTATGCGGGGTTGAACCCGCAATCATGCGAACGATAATCGCGCGATAACGGTATGTGATCGATATATGATAACGCCTCATGCAGATCGAAAGTCATCTGAAATTCAACATGAATGCTCCAATAGCCATACCGGGTAGTAAAATTGATGCTTCAGATCTATCCACCCTTCTCACTTCAGATTGTGGCAGAGCCAATCACCTCCTAACAGCCTTTCGCCACCTATTTTGGAAATGCAGGCTGTACTTTTAGGCATGTGAAAATGGATTTCAAATTTAATTTCCATTATTTTTCTTAATATATCTTAATAATATTGTTACCGCATAAAATAAAATGTAGCACACAAATATGTTCCTGGCTTAAGAATTTGTTAACTTCTTTGGAAGGTCTCATTTTCATGTGAAAATTATCCAATTTCGTAATGAATTTTCTAAATTTTATTTGTAATTTTCACAAAAATAACTGCAAAAATTATAATTTATATAGTATAATGCAAATGGAAAGACCAAATTTCGTGTGGAATTTTCTCAATTATAAACAGAAAACCCTAATTTGGAATTTTTCTCGTTGGGTTTAGATGCTAGTATGGCTTAGTGCGATGTTGGTCAGAGGGTGACAGGTGCGACCATCAACCAGTATTTGGTGAGCTTAATTTGCAATTATACCGCGGTAAATGTAAAAATTATTCACACTACAAAATTATTTTACCTGCTACGATTTTTCAATTTTGGGAATTGGAGATATTCTTAAGGTATTCTTTTAAAAACCTGCTGTAAGGACTCCAAAGCCAAATGAGGGCAAGGCCTTGCCCCTTGAATGGGTTTAGTCTGCTGAAACATGCTTAAATTGCGTAAATTGCGCTGCTGAGTCGTGCGTGCATACAGTTTTGTCTAAAAGTTGTTTTGCATTGAAATGTTGTTGGTTCTGCGGTTGATATTGATTGTGAAAGGATTTTACAAATTGGCTTTCATCGGCGGCAACAACATGGACTGCCTGCATAAAAACTTGACTGCATCTCTTCTCCACGCATACATAGGGAAAACAAAACGGGCAAATAAAACGGATATTCTGGACTACACTCTTGCCAGAACCACTACCACCGGGTTAATACAGATACCCTCATCTAACTTCGCATAGACATCAAGAGATTTGCCGTGGTTGTACAAGCTCACAATCAGTTGCATATTAAAATCGCCAAGCTTCACTGAACTTCAATCGTAAGCAAGGGTGTTTGTTTGGGTGTGTGTTGCGTTATGTGAGTGAACGAATTCAAAGGACTGCAGTCATATATGTGCGTCATATATGTGTGTGTAAGGGATGAGATCTTTTTTATGAAATGCGTGTAAAAAGCATTACATGTAAGTGGTTTAGATAACTTTGTGCCGTTATGTCGGTACTTGCGTCTCGATATTCGACGGGCTTGTGTTGCTTTTGCTGGTGTTGATTGCACAAGACGTGGCAGAATGGATTCGTTCCTCCCCCGAACGGTAGTTATATCACTGCATGACTGAATTCAACTTGTTGTTGCTGCTCTTATTGTTGTCCAAGCGAAGGGGACGCCATATCTAGGTTATGATTATTGTTTATGACGTTTAGCTTCAACTGGTTTCGCAAGAATTTTATTGGTTTTTATTTGCATTTCTGCCTGGTTTTGCACTTCAAAAGTGGTTAACTACTCGGTTTCTATATTGGCAAAAAGTAGGGTCGAAAAACATTCATGTGTGCGTGTACATCCACTAACACATATGCAATAATTTATTATGAAAATCCATTAAAAGTTTGTTTGTGTTGTTATTTTTTAATCTTAAATTGTTTTCGTGTTTTTTGATTTTTTTTTTTGATTGATTTTACTTTATTTACAATAAATATTTTTTGTTGGTATATTTTTTTTTTTTTTTAATTTGATGGACGCACATACTCGTACATACTTTACTATAGTTTACAGTTTGTTATATTCCAGGCAATTTAGTGAGATGGCGAATTAGCTGTTTTCTTAAACTGAAATTTAGTATATTCAAGTTTAAAGTTTTGGTTTTTCATCTTTAATTTCAATTTTTACTGCCGTTTGTGTGATTATAGCAACTTGTATTTCT
>JAHXMU010000393.1:113854-151766 GCA_019455685.1 Philornis downsi
TAAGGACATTCATTCCACCTCTATAAATTTCCTTAAGAGTATTATCTAGAAATAAGAAATTTAATATTATGATTCAATGGAGATCTTTACAAACACTTGCAAAATGACCCATCTTTTGGAGGTCTAATGAGGTACTAAGAAAGAATCATCCGCATTGTTAGTTGGTTTCTGGTTTCTGTATTTCTTTCATGTAATTTTTTTTTGAAAAAATTTCCGCTGCAAATATTACAGCTTCTCAGTATACATACGATATAACATAATGATGAAAGAAAGAGATAAACGAAAATACCACTTGGATAATACTATTTGTGGCAATTGAAAATGATATCTTTGTGACATCAAAACGGCATTCTATCTTCTTTTACTCTGTAGGAATAGATAGTATGAACTTATAGTCAACATCCTTTATGCTTTGCTCATGACCACCTTGATTGACTGCTGATGATCATAGATCGTATGTTTTAAAATGTATTAATGAAATGATTGTACTTTGCTGCTGAAAGGATTAAATGTTGATGCATGACGGTATTTAAAATCGACGTAGCTCTCGAGTTTTCACTCGATTGTTGAACTACCTGCTTGTAGCTAATTTCCTTTGCGGTCAACGGAATAATTGTTGACATGTTTTGAGAAAACGTCTGGGGCATTTTAATTGCCGAAATTTTTTTCGTTCTTTACTTTACCAACTCGGCATTTAAATAAAAGGAAGATGCTCGAAAAATGCGGTCCACATGGCAATAGGCTGACTATTTGACTATTATACAAGTTTCTAATGTTGTGGAGGTGAGTGTATGAAACAGGGATCTAATAAATACTCGGATAACTACCTGGTTATAGCTAAATTACGCAGAGAGTTACGTTAAGTTGAACAGAGCGAAAAGCGACTTGTCTAAATTGTGTACCCACGAAATGTTTAATGTTTACAGCCTACTTCGTTCATTTCTCTCAATTTCCATGGCAAAGCATCCCCAATAACTCGATAGCTACTGCCGCAAACACCGTATTTAGGTATGAAAATCCGCGCTCAAATAAATGATTAATAATATCGTACAGCGTCGGGGGAAAAGGATGCGTAGTGGATGGAAACGCTATAAGGAGAAACAAAGAGAGGTAGACAATCTTATTAAGCAAACCCGAAATTTTTCTGGAGAAAATGAGGAAGTGAGGATATAGAAATGTGTAGAGATCGAGAAAAATTCCTAAAATTTTATCGAACGATAAAAAGTAAAGGTTATGGTAAGGGGCTTCCCTCATAAAAGCACATTTATGGAAATATGATCACGAAGGCACTGAGTGTTCTGCAATTATGGAGATAATAATTAATATAAGTTTGTAGTTCTGCATAGCAGCACAAATAACGTAATCACGACTATAACACAAATTACACACCACCGATCCAAACCGTGGTCGGAGTAACAGTGTTGATGACTTGCCGATAACGCTATTTAAGGTCTTTAGTGATGAGTTGTTGATCAGCATGCATCACCTTCTAAATATGATTTGTCTCTACGAATGTATGCCCGATAATTTGAACCTAAGCGTATTTAACCCATAGTCTGTAAGGCGAAAGACTGAAACTTGTTCTGTTTGACCTGATTGGATCTTATCAGAATGGCTTTAGACCTGGTAAAGCTACAGCTGGTGAGATGTGCTCGCTATAGCAAGACCTGAAGAAGAGAAAAAACAAAAAAGAAAAAACAGATCAACCCACACGTTGCCAATTATGAAGACATCTTCGACAGTCCGATACATAACAAGTTTGGCCTTCCTGCTAAGCTTATTTAATTTTGTACGATGATACTTATCTACATGAGATCTTCAGCAAAGATGTTACTTTCAGTTCCAGGTACTAGTCCCCTCTGCCTACGTTATACGGCTGAGAATCCAAGCGGATAAGTCAGTTCTGGGAGTTATCAGAAGAAAAATACTCTAAAATATACAGACTCATCATCAAGAAGAGAGCTACCAAAAGATTCCTAACACTATCAAAATGTTATGTCTCGAACAACGGTTGGTATTAAGTTTTTCACATGGAGAAAATGGTTGTTTCCTCTTGAAAAACTATCAGTATTGTACATTTTTTGTGTTGGTCTTCAAATTCCAAGACTGGAATCGGGAGGAAATTTATTTTAGCGTCGTAATATCCTTCGATATTGTGTGAAAACGTGTCTTTTTGCATTTTTATTAATTTATTATTGAAATAAAACATAAAAAGTGTGGAATAGCGCTCAATAAATGTTTATAAATCAGCTGTATATAAATCTGTTGTTTACAAATCAGTGTCAGCTAATTGTTCTTGCGAAAAGTTGTAGTAAATTTAGGTTAAAATTTCATAATTACTTTTTAATATATTCGGTTTAACAGCGAAAAGTCAAAATATAGTGCCAGACTTAATAGATGAATAAAAATCTCCTGATGAAATGCACTAGCTTTCAACGTCTTTGGAGTATTAGAATACAAAAGTTTTTTTTTGCATAATATTTTGGCTTCTAGGAAATGCCACTCGAATGTATGTCACCAATGTCTTCATACCACTGTGGGTGTACCATTTGCATCATCTTAGGTCTCAATTATAACTACTGAATGCATGTTTGGGTTGAAATTTATTAGTATTACAGATTAAACTATTATAGCTTTCACTTACATTACTGATTATTTGTCATTGGGTCGTCTGTCGTTTTAAATTCGAACAAAAATTCCATAAAAAAAACGGAGATACCGATGATTTCATTGCTGATTGGCCATTGTAAACAGTTGCTGTGAATACCGAAATAATCTCACAATTTGTCATTCCTCTACATGGAGCTAATAAATTCAATTTTGCAAATTTATGAACTATGATGGTATCGGATGTTTTTGTTTGTCCATTAGTCGGGCAACGGGCATAGTTGGGGTCGCCATCACGAAACGAACGCACGCCGGTGACAACGACAGCATCAGCAATGGCAGCGGCGGGCACAGGCGTAGTTAGCCATGGCCATTAAGCTAAAATCAAATTTACTAATGATTTGTTTTTCCTCTTTACCATGGCCATTAGTATCGGCAATGCCGGGACTACCGAAAAATACAAAGAGCAACAACAACGAAACTATTCATGCGATTATGGACATTTTTATGAGATTTTCGAAATGTTCTGCCATATATTTGGGCCAAAATAAACTAATAGGATGGCATTATCATCAGTATAATCATCATCACCACCGCCTTCATGACGAGCATCCTCCTGCACTGGAGATAATGCGTGTAGCTTCGAACTGTGAGAATGCTGGGCAGGCTATGTTAGGCTCTGTTGCGGTTCAACATTTGTGCAACTCTAACCAGAAATATCAACATACAAATGCTGTCTTTACAACGGAACCCAGCGCAGCACAACGCAGCAATAACGCATATTGGCATTTTCCAAAAATTATGAAAAATAAATATGAACATCTATCTGCACATGTGTATACACTTGTCCTTGTTTGTTACTGTGTGTGAAAGGTTAGATTTCCGTGCGGGTTGTTGTCGTTCTCTTGTCCCGGATAATCACGAAAATAATAGAGGCTTAGAAATGAAGTTAATTTTGCAAATGTCGTTGTTAAGGCTTAACAATGAGATACTTGTTTTTTTTCGATCACGCTTTGGTTGGTCGCTGTATGCTGTACGAAGTTCTCACCCTTCTCCTTTGCGAACTTGAGCCTATAAATTTGTGCTCAAATAAACTCTTTGGCATCGAATTTCCATTTGATGTTCGAGTGGGACAATGGCGCAGTCGTATGGTGATATTGGTGTGTGTTTGTGTGGAATGGCTGCAAATGTTTATTTGTCAGCTAAATAATGACTTTGGTTTACTTTCACTGGAAATGGAATTTATTTGTTTGAATACGTTTTCGGAAATTCGCTACAATGTTAAAATAACGATAGAAGAAATGAATTGAAACGGTTATAAATTTACGATTTGTCAATATTCCGGAAGTTGAGCAAACTTGGTGGTCTGTCTATGTATGCAAATAGGTATACGTACATTATATCTCAGCGGGCAAATTCACGGCGCTGAACGCCTCCCATTAGGCCTGCATTAGCAGCCGGTAGGCCATCTGCCATTCCATCTGCATTCCATTTTTTGTTTGTTTTGGAACCCTCCGTATTATGGTTGTACAGATGAAGGCCTGCGGAATGCATTCTTCGCGGAAGAAGATGGAAGTTCCTTGGCGTAATTTGCGTTGCTTTCTGATGCGTCGAAATAAAAGCTTTCTGCAGGGAACGAGTCAATGTTTCTTTGCTTGTTTCTATAAGAAAGGAGGATGAATTACATTAGCACATAAGACCCATTAGACAGAGGCCTCTTAAAAGAACGGGACAAGAGGTGTTTCGGAACTTTTTGAAGGGCATAAGACGGCCTGGAAGCAAGCATTGTCTGAGAGGGTGCATGAGAAGATCCGTTGAATTTCTCAAAAGGATTTGGAAGGCCTATGTTCTGTTTGCCTTCCAAATGATCCTTCTGTTATACTACGCCACACATACAGTTTTACATACATATGTAAGCAGTACATTTGTCATTTCAATTTTCAGTATTCGCATCCTATTGAAATACAGTTGAATGGCAATATTTTCGTTGGGCAAATTAAGTTGAATGGCTGTTGTTAAAACATTGAGTGCGGCATTTGGTTTCAAGGTTTCTGGTTCTCGGACTATATATTTGTGTGTATGTATGTGTGTGTGTGTGTGTGTGTGTGTGTGTGTGTAAAATGTGTAGCCTGGCACTCAATCTGGTGGTCAAGGAGAGTCACGAACAAAATTGATGACCCCGAAATGTGAGCGATGCGCGAATAAAGAATTTTTCTTTGGTTGAAAATAATAAGGGTAATGTTATTGGAGCATTTGCTGCTTCAAATATTGGTTGAGATGTGTCACTGGCGTATTTTTAAAATTTTCTTTAATTTGTTGGATTCTCCCATTCGTCGAATAGCTGTTTCCAAGAAGAAAAAAATCTGATAATTCGTATGTTATTATTGATATTTTAGTTTTATTGACGGCGCAGCCGAAGTAAATAAAACCATTCGCCAGAGAAGTCGTCAACTTTCATACATTATCCCAAACGAGTTGATTTTATGTTCGCCGAAATAGATAAAATAATTTTATTTTCGTTTTCAGCCAAACCCACTTTTGCAGACCCTGTCTCAATGCTTGAGAATAGCGCAGTAACTTTTCACTGCTTTTGGAAACAACGACTTTTGTGGCATCAGTATACACGTGTAAGAGACATATGAAAAGTGTAAAAAGATTTAATAAGCTAAAAACTTCATAGGAGCTCTAAAATCGGCCTTGATTTCATAAAATGTTTGCTATATCGAACTGTCGAGAGTAGCTTTATAATCGTTCATAACGAGTTATGTTTCAATCTGTTTTTCTTGGATCTTCTCCATGATTTGCCGCAATGAGAATGTTGGGTCAGTTCTAGAGTTTCTAATTCTAAAATTGCGGTAGTAGGCGCCTCGTTGTCAACATGACATTTAGGTTACTTAAAGACTAAAGACTAATCTTCTCACTTTATTTACCACCAGATCGCTGGGTGCTTGCCCGAAGGTCGGAGGTAATATTCACATGAATAAGTCAGGAAATCCAAACTAGAATTATCCCGTTCCCTGATGCGAATATATGTGATATTAAAATTGGGTTCAAGAGTGTAATTTATTAAAATTCTAACAATTAATACAATTTCTGATAGATCAGTCATTCTTAGAATGGGGCCGTTGTTTAAAGATATTGAAGAAGTTTTTTTACCCAGAAATGTATGGAAGATTTATCCGTTTCAATGGAATGAGAAATCAATGTATTTCATTTGTTTTTTTTGTTATTGTATAGAAAAGTCGATTTTATTTTATATTACTGATTGGTTTTGAAAATAATAGACCGTTAATGGCGCGTATGCGATATCTGATATGAAAATTACTAATTGCGGGATCGCCTCAATTATTGTTTTAATGAACTGCTTCAATTCAGTCAAATCCCTTGCTTTCGTTCTGTACACCTTTTGCTTGACATAACCCCATGAACAAATTTGGTGTTGTCAGGTCATGTGACCTTGGGGGCCAGCGGAAAATGAAGTTTTTGCATATTAATTTGTTTGTGAATTTTCGTTGCACTCCTGCCATAACCGGTCTGTTAAATGTAATGCTGTAAAAACAGATACGTCTTTAGCGCAATTCTGGGTAAAAATCCTTTAAGATCTTTAAATAACCGTCTTCGTTGACAGTTACTGTTACACCGTAGCACGATTCGTGCGCCACCCTGTATGCATCTGCCAATATTACTTTATTTTCTTTTAGTTAATTGTAGTAAAATAAAATTTGTCTAAGATCATCAAATTCAAGGAGCCAAAAATATTCCTAGAGTATATGAAGAAAAAAATTTGATACCTAAATTCAGTTTTTGTCCGTTGAACTGGTTCCAAGAAAGTTAAATTTAGCAGGGTAAAACCTAAACTCTTAGTACTGATCATATGTATTGATCATATGTTGATGTATAGCTATCGAACGTCAGAATCCTTAACAGGGTAAAATGGGCAGAGAAGCGTTTGCTGCTAGAGGGAAGTGAAAGGAGCTGTAGAGTGTTTAAAGCATACGAGTATTTAGCTCTTATATGATTTAGCGTTAACGTCACCGAAAGGAAAGTTTCATTGACAATTAAACTCTTTTCGATGAAAGCAGTTTAATCCACCTCCAAATATTGTCAACTTTTCTAAACTATTTCCGTTTCCGCTAACACCATTGCCACTCAGTTGCAAAGATATATGGTATAATGTATACGTAGCGAGCGTCCTTTGGATGTAAGAGGTGGTGGAACTTGTGATACCCTAAAACCTTTTAGCGACATTATCACATGCATTCAATTCGCTTTTCACATATTTTACGCTTCCTTACAAGTATGTGAACTTTTCATCGCACATATGCTGCAAGCAGTACTCGCAACATAAAAGGATCAATCAACGTGTCAAATCAACTTAAAAATACATTTCGGCGGTAACCTTAATAGACAGACAAGACTTCTCGATATATAACGGGATGAGTAAATTTCGCTAACAAGCTTGGGGCTAAACCACATGCACACAACGAGCAAGTGAAAGCGAGTTCCTGCTGAAAGGTTCTATACATGGTGCCCACAGTAGGAACACAAAAAAAGGAAGCAAGTAGAAGAAAAATGTCTCATAGGACCCCGTAAGCTTAAACTCGTTATGTCTGAGGATTTGTGTCAAACATTGTCAGATGCTGAAGTTGTACGAAATCGAAGAAATTTGTAAATTTTCAATGCTGCTGAGTCTTACAATGAATACGTAGATGTTGGCACTCACAAACATTTACAAGCACACGACAACCTATTGCCGCCAAATTGACTTGTGACAGTTTCAACTAACCTTACATGTTCTATTGCTCAGCCATGTCCTTGCGATGAATGTATGCGGGCTCTTCTCCATAGTCTAAGGTATCGTTTAGATAAACTACGAGTATTCACTGTGATGAGAGTTCTTTGCCTTTAAATAAATTAAATGCCAGTGATTTTAAATATTGGGCCAAGCACTCCTTTGTGCTGCGACGTACATGGAGTTTGGCCAGAAAGTGTCTGCAATATTTTTCAACAAATAAATGCCAAGATAATGGAGTGTTAGGGAGGGGCTGCGTTGATGAGTCCTAGGTCCTTGATGCTGGTGTTGACGTGTTATTCCTAGCCACAAGACAAGTAAAATTGTTAACATCAAAGTCAACAATGACATATTTCATTCGAATTCAATCAATCCCCACTAAGAAAGAGGAGGAGCGAAAGATTTCTTTAATGTGAAGGTGCTGCCCTTTTTTGCGCTGCTATCAGCAAGCTGCTCCCGGAGTCTCGTCTATCTATTGAAATTTATAACAAACTCTTTAGTTGCATGGATTTAGCAGGCGTTCGCAATAAAGTGACTTTTGCGGTCGGAAGGTCTGTTCCTTCCTTGTACTATCGCAGCTTAAGCTGTTCGCCCAAAAATGTCTTTGACAGCTTGTAATGAAATTCGATCCTCAATACCCACGAGTTATATTGTTAACACGATTCTAGTTGATGTTGCTGTTGTTAATGTTTTTGGCTGCCTCTGAAGTTCTAAAGTGCAAAGTATTTCCTTTTGCTTTCCGTGACTGAGGTTTCTTCCGAGCGCCCTTTGCGCCCGCGAACGGCGAGACATCAATACCCAAGTTAGCGCCGCGTACTTGATCTCGTATTGAATGAATATTGACGTCTGCAACAAAGGATGGGGTGAGAGGGCAAGTAATGCTCCTGGCAGAGAGCTCGGGAAGGCCTGCTGATTGGCATTTGATTAAAAAAATTGTATAGAGAACAACGGCGAAAACAAAAGTTTGATGGTGTCGCATTCTTTTTCTACATTATCGCTGTTTGACGCTGTCGATTTTTTATTCGTTCATTTTCCTTTGGGTGGGTCGTAGTGTGAATTTGATGGTGAGTCAATCAATTGTTTGTTCATAAATTTCACTTCATCCATTCATTTTGCTCTCTCCGCATCTGTATGGGCATATGGGTGGGGTTGTGGGGAATCTTTTCATTCTTCGCCATAAATTCGTTGTTTCTTTGTATTTCGTTCAGGAGAAATGTTTTGTAAATTTGTTACTAAATGATTAATGGGCTTTTTGTTAAAGCAGAATGAATAGTGATTGAAGATAGACAAATATTGAAATTTCATGAAATTATCGTGAGGAGTTAATCATTCTTTGCAGCTTACGTGAAACTGAAACGGATATAGTCAAATGATACATAGAGCAGGGGATATGGCCAAAGAATGATGGCAAACGGATGTGGGTGGTGATGGAAAGCAGATGGATGCGGCTGGGGAAAAACTGCTAGCGTTATTTAACACTCTAATGCTCTGCTGATTCCCATAAAGGGTGTCCTAAATTTCACACGAGATTTGAATTTTGCATCATTTATGGCATGACAGCTGACGGACGAAAATATTAAAAATGGAGTGCCAGAGGAACTGAAAGACGCATTTTTATTGTTGAGCTATAGTTTATTAAGAAATATAGTGGGATTTAAACACTCTGGCAGCCTTTCAGAAATAATACTAATACAAAATATTGAAGTAATTTCGAAAAGCGCTCTGCAGTGTATTCTCGCGAAAGATTTGCATCTTCTTGAGGTTAGAGATTAGGTGAGTCAACTATTTAGACCCAATGAGCACGCACAGCTAACAGATTTCGTTGAATGGATGAATGCAGATTTTTCAAAACATCTTCAGCCATGGTGCTCATTTTCATATCGGTGACTTCGTTAACTCTTATCAAAAGATCCAGAAAGGATTGTTGAGGAAAAGATATGTAGCAAGATATGGATGCTGGATATGGTCAAAGCCGAGGACTTTTGCAAAAAATTAGAAACTACAGCTGTAACTCCACAATCTTAGAACTCTCAATACCGACTCTAAACTCGGATACGACTCCGAACAAGCAGAAATAGCAAAAATGGCAGGTATATTTGAATTATTTATTTTATAAATGAAATGCAATTGTTGTTCTACAAAGAAACTATTGGCTTTGCTAACATCCGCTGAATTAGTAAATAATTAGAACACTTTATGAACTCCTTTCTCGTCACGCCCCTATGTTGTAACCCTATAAAAGGTTACAACATAGAACTGAACTGAACTGATCTGAACTATCCAAACTTGTGTTGTTTGCCTTCACATTACATTCATTGCGTATTCTAAAGTATAAAACAATAAATTGAAATGTGAGCTTCCTTCTTTGGGCTTTATCGAAGTTTAAGATTTATTTTAATAACCCATAACTATTCATGTCTTGACCCCATAACAATTCATGTCTTTGTAAAGGGCTATCTACATATTTAGTAGTTTCAAAACCGTCAGTCTGGCAAGGCTGGCAGCTGTTAAATACCTGTCATCTGAAGTGTAACTTATTTGGTGAAAGGTTTGCCATTTACGAATATAAATCGTTGAACAACCGAGGAACGCGTAAAAATAGTTAAAGTTGTGATCCAAACGTGATTCAACACGACCGATATTGGCTTTATTGCATGAGAAGCTTCCAGAAAGTGAAGGAAGTTTCCATACGATTTGATGTCGTTAGCTTTTTTGAGGGACTACGCCAAAGACCCTGTTTACGCAGATAATTACCGAACGTTGGAGCATTAGAAAACCAACAGTTGTCGCCAAGATACAGCCCGAAATGTGCGAAAAAGTGGTCGAAAACTAACTCTCAAGGATCCACTGCTGCAACCAATCCAGAGGCGGTCATTCAAATGACATTGCATTTCATTTATGTATAATATAGGTAGTAAATTCCAAGCATTATAATGAAATAAATTTTCGTCGAAATCAGAGCTTTGTGTGTGTTTTATTTAAATCTACTTTCGAAACCGAAAATGGATAGCACTGTATCAACAACATTTAAAAGAAAAGTAATATGCTATTCCAAATAGCATGCTTTTTAAATCAATTAAAATCAATTGAAATTGAAAAATACACATACACATACACATACACATACTGAATTCATAAAGAAATTACGAAATAACCAAACTGTAATAAATGAGTCTTTTTCCGTGCAAAAGGCACGACAATGCTAAACATAGTATTGCCACCGCAGATGCATTAAAATTCTTAGTGCATATACTTATAGGAAAAAAAAGGATTACTGTGCTCAGTAAGAAACCTTCCATAATGTGTGACAAACTGTTACTTAAAAGCTATGTCAGCCGTGATGGTCGACATCAATGAAGAATTATCTCGTCAAAAAGAAAACGTGTTAAACGTGTTCAAATTTTACAAATAATTACGAAAACATTTTTTTTGATTAAGTAGTTTTTCACTTCTTGCGTGACTTTGGGTCACTCTCTACAAATAAGATAGACGAAATAATTTCAATCTTATTGTTCACAAAAATTTAACTAACAGGTTCTTTGGTACTATGAAACTTTTCAGTTCATTTATTCTTCATAACTGCACAAGTGTATGCCGGAAAAGTCCTGAGACTGAGCAGGATCAGGATCCCCTTAATGCGACACTTTCCTAATGTCAAATGTGTTTGCTTTTGTGATATGTTATATTTGAAATATTCATGAATTATGTTGGCAAAATTAATTAATTATCCACACCGTTCACTTGTCGACCCTCAATGAAAGTAATAAACGCATTTTCTTTTCAACATAATCAAAAATTAATATTAACAGGGCAAGTGCGAGTGCGAGTAGTTTGACTTTCTGCTTTCTGCCAAATGAAGCAAACGAGTTTTTCATGAGCTCCACATGTTCAAATCCCAGAGTGTGGGGTGAGGGGAGAGGGCGTTAAAAAGTTATTGTAAATAAATAATAAAGCAGTAATATACCGTTAAATAATCCGAAAAACCAACACCATTAATAAAATGCCACAAACACTCGCACAATCCAACATAACGCACACTTACTTACACGCACACACAGACCCATATCGACGCTCTCAATGCAAAGTAAACAAAGCAGTATCGTCCTTTGCCACACAATACGACACAACACAACACAACACAACACAATCCAATCAACTCAGCACAACAATTTTCTATGTCGAAAATAAGAAAACATCAACGAGGCAACGGTAATGGCAATCGCCAACAGGAGGAACACAATGGCGACTTCATTTATTAGACCGACTTTGTTGAGGCCACACTGAGTATCATTCACACAATAAAATATTGGCGTATAAAACGATTTTGACATTTTCCTCTGTCCTGCCATCTGTTATTTTGTTTAACAGAAAGGGAGAGATGATGGAGCAAATCCCAGTGTTGGCTGCACTTGAAAGGCCAGATCCTGTGGTTATTGGATTCGAATAAAAACATTATCATTATCAACATTATCAAATGTTGGCGACCGTAGCGCGATGGTTAGTACAGGCGGTTATCGTTCGCATAATTATAGGTTCAATCCCGAATACAGCTGTCTATCATTATTTCAGCTGCGGTTAGCTCGATGTGTCTGAGTAGTCGAACAACCGACGAATCTTGTAAATACTTTTGAAACTGTGACGTTCGGAATCGTCCTAAAACTGTGGGGCTCCGTTGAATGAGTCTAAAAATAGAATGCGCGTAAGCTCACTTAATGTGGGAAGCTCTCCCATGTTTCGTTCATGAGATACAAGGGAATTTGTTGGTTTAGATAGTGACGACAGCTGAAATTGTAAACAAGGATTCTAAGCGCTTTGGCGTTTTGCGTCTCCTGTTTAATTTGTCACACGAAGTTTCGGCAATGTTTCAAAAATTTGATTTTGGAAAATGTTCGTGTTGATAACAGCGAGAAATCAGCCCGATAAAAGTATTTTGTCCAGTAAAAATCCGCTTTGGAATGCATGCCTTTCTGCACAGCAGCTGTAATAGATGTCGCAGTTTTAGTATCGAGGGTGTCTTTTTTGCTACTCATTGCATCTCCTGGTTGTCTTTAATATTCCCAGATATTCCAAGTTACTTACTAGATGTTACTTAGACTAGACGTTTTTTCACTTTAGCCACAATCAGACCGATGGCCAATTACGCCAACATTGAATAAAATAAATAAGGTGTACTCCACTCCCACGGAGTGGAGTGTTCCGATATTTATTTAGTATTCGTAATGTGAAGGTTTCAAAGTATATCCCCTACTTTCTATATTTAATATTCACAAACAAGTAACTTAACGTCTCAGGTAGTATAACAAATTTATCCTGCCCACTCTAATACTACAGCGTGCTGTGTGCCATAATAAAATGAATGAAGAAATATGCTGAATACTTTCAAACCATCTTAAAGGACAATGGGGGCAATCGCTGCCTAGAATTTATTTAAAAAAAATTTCATAAATTTTGTAATTTGCTTAAATTCGGGAAAATAAATGCAAAATTGCATTAGAAAATGAGTGCTTTGCAAAGGAGGAGGGGGCATGGATCAAACGAACGGAAGGTTGAAGTTTTCAATTCTTATCTGAGTGTGTTGTTTGCACAAAAGACGATAGTACTCGTTGCCGGTTTAAAGGACGTTCTATCAATTTATTGTTAACGTCTTAATGCCAACATGTACAATTTCCGTTTCCTTTGGCATGTATTCAGCACACACAAGTACACAGGATGTGTATCTTTAAACGTGCACAGAGTTCTTTTGTTTTGGCGCAAGCGAAGAAGCCGACAATAATACAATGTGGTATATTTCACTGCGATATTACCAATTACGAAAATTACAAAATTATTGTCATACAACAAAGTAACACCACACATTTCCTCTTGGACTTTGGGTGATATTTCCATCCATTCCGGCTCCCTCACTGCTGAGGTTTTCCCAGTTTAAAGTCGCATTTGTTTGTTTCAACTTGAAATTTCTTTCCTCCTTTGCTGCCTTTTTATTTATTTGTTTGTTTGTCTGCCTCCCCACTCCCTTTCATAGCCAGCGCAGATAAAGGGGGAAGACAACGGTTATGGTTTTGCCACTGTACCACACCGCCCAGAGACGTGAAGGTGGTGTATACGCCGTGTTCTTTGCAAACACAACTGAAAATTCAAACGGAATACGGCTTTTCGAATGAGATTTTTTTTAAGCAGTTCGTCGTTTAAGCGCCTTTAAATCGTCAGATCATTATGTAACGAATGTTTATTTAATTAGGGAACCATCTGGGTTGTCGTTGTATTTGTCATTGTTGTTGCCTCCTTATTATTACTGTTGCTGTTGGTTTTTTTATCGGCAACGACGCTTTGATTTTGGTCGCGTATTATTAACCGTACTGATGATATTCGTATTCGCTCCCTGCGTTCCTTCTGCCTGTGTTTGTTGCTGTTTCAACTTAATGTTTCTGTTTTGCTTCGCCAAATACAATCAGATTATGTGAACATTGTGCTGTTGTTGTTTTTGATGTTATTTTCTCTTGTGGAGTTTGGTTCGTTAATTTCATTGTTGTGCCATCAGACACTTTTGAAGAAATGCCATCATTTTTTATTACTTTAAAATAAAATAAATATTTTTACATCAGTTATAATACGACTTTTGTTTTTCTTTTACTGCCTCCACTTTATGATGAAAGACAAAAAACTTATTCTTTTTTTCATTTTTAATTCAGGAAAGTAACAAATGAAAAAAAAATCTCGCAAAAAGTAATATTAAACATTTCGCCAAATACTACATTGAACTGAACTGAAAATTGATTTAAATTCTAGTTAAATTATTATTGAATTCAATACTTTCGAGCCATTGTTTTCACTGCTATGGAATAGAACTTTGTTCCATATATGTGGGCCGCCAATTATTATTCGAGAGTAACAAACGAAACCCAAATTTTGTTATTTGTTCATACAAATATTTTCCACGATGATCAATATTATTTCAAAAATTGGCAGTTTTTAAAATCCAGGCTTCAGCTGTTTGCTGCAATATATGTTTGAATGATATATCGACAATGCCGGTTCACTCTTTCACTAATATTTATTGCAGGTTTAATAATAAAATTTTTACCAAAACTTCGTTTAAACCTTAAATAAATGAACATTTCAGTTAATGGTTCATTGATTCATTATATATAAAAAAAAACATTTTCCTTTGGACAAGTTTTTGAATTAAACAGATTTGAAATACAGCTTGTTCCCACGAGTACATATACCATAAGTAATGCGGAGTTCGGAGTTACGCCGCATCCATTGCTGATTTTGAATACAACATTTAAATGACGATATCAATATATACTGATACATCCCGCATCATTTAACTTAGTTATCTGTTATAATTTTCATCTATACAAAATCTTTATTAAATAAAGTTTCCGTTTTACAAGTGGAATAATAAACCCGCTGCCTATAACCGAAACTTATTTGCATACTTAGAAAGGATTTACTGGTATTCCAGGAAGCTCATAACAAATTCTAATTAACCTTAAACAAAATCTAATTAAACTGCCAGCACACAAATTTTGAGTGGGTGGTAACCTAATTAATGGCATCCTTGTTATAGTCCTGTAAATAAAAAACGATTTCTTACAAGTATTCAATATTTATAAATCATTTGTATTAATTTGTGACAAGAAAAATGAACAAAATTGTAGTACCACAAGTAAAACTACTTGGGCATTTGATACATTTCACTGTACAAATAAATTACAGCTATAGTTCTATTCTAAACTGTTTGCATTTTGGAATATGAGTAGATTCTATAAAGAATGACATGGGAATATTAAATTCCTAAATTCCCCTATTTTATTATATTCTTAATCCGCCTGTCGGTCGAATAATTGAAATCGTATAACAATTTTTTAGTGTTTTTTTCCAGAGATTTGCAATAAATTGTTTATATTCTTGCATCCTTTATCCGATCATACTTTGTAAGATGTGCAGAAATTGTGTTGAATTGAACAAAAGCAAATCATGTCTAATAATAGTAATCGGACCAGTGATGAAGTTATGAAAATTTTTTCTAAAAATTGCTCAAAAATTTTAAACGTTAATGAAAACCATGGTTGTTAAGAATGGTTTTGAAAGCGTTAGTTCCCGACTGATTTAATTTAGAGACGAAACATTCTGTAAATCATCATTAAAGAATCGTAATTTTATTTGTAGGTACTGACTGGGTACTGACTTATTATTTGCATGGACCGTAATCCACATTGATAAAAAGCATTTATCTAAGTTTTTTTTTTGCATATAGTTTAGTTTTGCCTATCATGGTCTCATCTCTGTCACCAGAGATGTAGTCTGCTTGATAATCACAACCGTTTTATAGATGGCATCACCTACCGAAAGCAATACAACCAATTCATTAACATGCTATATCGTCTTCTCGCTGTTGTCGGTCGAACTGGTAGGAATGAATTTAATTATGTTTCTTTACTGATTTTTGCTCTCGCTTTTCCAATTCATACTTTCATGTCCCATTCATTTATCACCGTCGGTCAGCTCGACTTAGGTATGCAAATAAAAAAAAAACTTTTGAAAAATACTTTATTCTATAGCTTATGACGAAATGAATTCGATTGTAGTAAAATGTTTAGGCAACAGAAATACCGAGGAAATGAAAAAATGTTGTATAGACAATTTGGAACGCCGTGAATTCATTGAATTCATAATTGTAGCGCTTATTTAAAGAATGTAAACCGTTAATATGTATCGTCTTGGAAGTACGAAAGTCTTTCTCAATTTCGAGTTTTTATATAGAACTATATGGTGTCTTCTACACCTTGTAGGACCGCTTAGATAAGCCAATAAAAAAATTTCAAGTCGAGTTGAAGTTGTTCGGCATCTGAAGCCAGTTCTACGACGTTTAACAAAACCAGGGTAACAGTAGTTTAATATATGTGAAACTGCGACCATGTTCATACAGTTCGTATTTCAAATAAGAGTCTATTTTAAAGTCATTTACATTTTTATGTTCTTATATATACTCGCTTAAGACTTTGAAAGTGTTTAAATTAGATTGTTTTATATTTCTGCAGTTTTTTCATTTTTGGATTTCTTGGATGTGAGTTTGAGTTTTAAATGTACCCAGATCCCGCATTTGAAAGTCAACGTGGTCAAGTGTTATTTTTTAAGTTTAATTATGTTACCTTTTTTCTTTGAACTCAGGATCCACGAAATCGAGAGAATGGGAAAAGAGAGAACCTAGCTTCTTTTTTGGGGGTTCGAAACCCAGGAGATGTGGAATTCCACCACCGTTCTATACTTACGAGAGGAATCGAAACAAAAGAGAAAACTTTTATGTTTTATTACCCACATTATAAAATTGAGGTTTTAGTGAAAGGTTCGAAGGGCAGCTGGTGAAGTGATTCTGATGGCAGTTGCTTACAAGAGATTCACCACGAGACTCACATCGAGATTCATCATGACATCTCTGCCCATCATTTGCAATTACAAGGTTGTGTGAAATGGCATTTACTCTAACAAATAAATAGTTTATTTTAACAGTATGTGCCAAATATTCATCAAATAATATTAATTCAATATAACTCAAGGCAATTCGATTTAATTCTACATAATTCTATCAAAAAATCCAACCTAATTCAATATTCATGAAAATTCAAAAGTTACTTTTCTACAAAATTCATTGTAATTCAGCTAATTTAAAGAAGAAGATTAACTGTGTTTAACAAAACGGCAGGCTTTTATAACTTCAACCGAGTGTTTCTTTCCCATTGTTTATGTCAATCCCAGTTTGATTCGCTATTAGCAGCGCATAGGGAATCTTTGAATTAGTTGTCTGATTCCAACTGAAATATAAGTTGATAGAATCATCCCCATATTAAATTCTATAGTATCATGCTTTAATTCCTGTAATTCTTTTCACCGCATAATACAAGATAAAGCTATCATGTCTCAAACCCCTAAGCCATATACATTTCTATATTCCTCTAGATGAAAATCTCTACCAGCTATCGGATACGTTTTATCCTAGCCAAATAAGAACATTTTTATATATAATTTTCAAGGGCGAAACATATTAATTGAAGTCACTAAATAGTTTTTAAGACACAATTGAAGAGAAATTTTCTTTTGGAATTCATCATTTCACCTTGTATAGCATGATTACCATGCATATGTCCGTGGGTTTGGGTACCGATACAACCACCTATTGATCTGCGGTGAACTAAATTTTGCTTGTTCCATCGTATTGCCATTGAACGACTAGTACTAGAAAAGTATTGCTGGCATGCAGCATTATTATGGACTAAGCACGTGATTTAAAAACAAAAATTATCTGTAAAAGTCCCAGTCTTTTAGCTTTCTCCGGATTCGACTAAAAGCGCTATGGGTAAAATTAGTAAAAATTTCAAAAGAAATGTTTTTGCTGGGCAATCCCAGTTTATTTCCATTCATCCGTTGAAAAGATGATATTGTTTAGAGATATTTTCCACTTTCGCCGACAGCATACCTTCGGTATTTGGCTATTCATTCCATCGATAATTTGAAATTTAAGAGATTTACACATTTTTTTCCGAATATTGTTAAAGGATCTTAGCTAATCTCAAATTTTGTCTTTTTTACTTCCAGGTATGTCAAATGGAATATGTATAATTTTGCAATGGTGATCTTAAGACATAATTTTTCACCAATTTAAAGAATAACCACAAAGTAATATTGATAAGAGTGTGTCATCGTTAAAAACGCTGTAAGTGTTTAGGGTTTATTGAGGATACTTTTTGTATTATTAAAAATTTTGACTCAGGTTGAAATATGAGCGCTGAGCCTACGAAAGTAGTTGCATGTATTTTATTAATTTATAGGCAGAGTCGAAAACTGTCTCATTCTTTGGAACATTTGTAGTGGCAGTTACACATATCTATTGATAATATCTGAACAAATTAAATGGTTTAGTTGGGAAAGGTTTTGCTACTAAAAACTCCAATTCCGTTTTTTTACATGTAAATCTTCAAAGGTACGTAGAAATAAAGCTCGCTTTCGCTGAATTGTGATGTCTGACATTTTCTAATTACCACCCACTGCTAGATAAATTTTTGTTTCGTTTTTCATAAATTCGGGCAGTTATTGCTGTTGCTGCTTTTATTATTATTGTAGACGTTCCATAAAGGATAATTTATGATTTCGTTGCTGCTTTCATTTTGGGAGAGAACAACAAGATTCCCATTAAATGTAAGTTGATTAGCTCGCTTTCACTGAATTGTGACGTCTGACATTTTCGGGACAGGGAATGCGTTAATTGATTTTGAAGAAAATTAGTCTGCACAATAACATCTTTCTGAAATGCATGTTGGAAATAGTTAAGAAATGCCGTCGCCAAGTAGTCTCAATTCCCCGTAGCAGGGTGGTGGTTCAAAGTTGATGCTATCGGGAAAAGGGGAACATTCGGCGGCGTTTTATGCTTCCTTATTGCCCAAACTTCAACAAGGGACATTTGTAGGAATGTTTCGTAGTCTTCAATGTTGTATAGTCCCTTGATCACTATGAGTGTGCCAGCGTCAACTATAAAGATTTATAAGTTCCGCAGGAATACTAAACTCGACTAAGTCTTCGTAAAATTTTCTCTGCAACGCACTATCGGCATCAGCTTTATAATCGACGAAAAAGTGAAATTAGTGTGATTGTCTTCAGGTTTTACACGTTGCAATTGGTTGCAGTTTTGCCAGCATCTTTTTCATCAGAAGCAATATAACATTATTGATTGTATCAGGGCTTGTTTGAGCGTAGTTTTTCATATCCAAGCGTGGATTTTGCAAGAGGTGCCATCAATTGTAAACGTGCCGCCACTGTGTGTCAGAAACCTCAGGATTGTATCTCAGTAATTGAGACAGTATGCTGCATCATTTTAAGCTGATCGGAAGCTCAAGCTTCAGCTGTATGATTTCTTGATAAAGCCAATGTCGCACATTTTTCAGTGCACCAGATCTTAAAATTGATTACTATGCTGATGACTTTATGGGAATTTTAATATTTCACTACTGTGCTTAAGCGTTCCTATGGGAGCGTTAATGGCTGCCAAGAATCCTCAGTGAACTGTGTAATGGCAGATGTACGCGGTGAGTTGCTGTGACATTTATGTTTTCTTTCCAGGTTTGAAAGACGCAAGCTGCGTATACTCGTATAAATAAATACATCATTACTATCAGAGGACAAAGTTCAGAGTGCCAGAGAAAGAGATAAAATTGTAAAAGCTTGCATGTGAATGCAATAATAAAAAAATATTTGCTATGTAAAGGGATAGGAGGGGGCGGGGGGCAAAGGGATCATACGCAAAGAAATAAAAAATGAAAGTAACATGTAAATTATTTGGATGCCATCATACGGTCGCACTTGAATGGAAGTGCGTGTGTGCGTGGATTCTTGTGAATGAGTGTGTTATTGTAGTCTGTCATAACATCACGGAAGGATAATAAATGAGGCTCAATTTTTTTTGTTACTTTCTGGGTGTCATTTTATCATTTTTACGACACACAAACACAGATCTCAGACGTTGAGGAAGGGAGTGGCTCCTAAAGAAGCCGAAGCTAACTGAAAAACAAAAAAGAACAAAAGGAAAAGAATACTATATCATTGGCCCTATAATGGTGTTGCCATTAAAACTTCAACAAAAACTTCACTTGTGAAAATTTGCTGACGCATTAAAACAGCCTCCAGAGTTAGCTTTGTTTTCTCCAAGAGCTCAACGCTACCGCTGCCACTGCCACCGAGGACGCGTTCTTCTGCCTGCTGTCTTTTCCCAGTTTCTCGTTGCAGAGTGTTCGTTCGTACGGTTCCGGTTTAGCCAAAGGATATGTTTGAGTTTACGACATTTACGTGTTGTGCATTAAAAACAGGCCGCGGCAGCAAAGAAAATTCTTCACTCTCGTTGCTGGGCAAAGGAAAAATTTCTTTTTTCCTCCAATAGAAGCAACAACGCCGATAAAAAAACGGACGAACGAAAGTGTATACTTTGATTTTATTTGAACATTACAATAATTTGGAAGAATACGTGTTTTTGAGCCTAACTGTTGCACTTAAACGATCTGTGGGAAAAGAGAACAAAAAACAGCAAACGATGAAGGAAATGATGAACATGAATCAAAGAAGGCCACAGGAGTAGAGGCATAACACCAAGAATGCCACTAAAATCAATACGATTTCTACTACACTGAGGCGGGGTTAAGCCATGAAATTGCTGTGGTGTGGGCTGGAAATGATATCCTCCAACTGAAATAAAAGCAGAGTTATAAATGAATTTTATGTTTAAATAAGATGCCATCAAAAAGTCACTAGAAGATGGTGACACACGTGTCCCCCATGGACATACATTCAGACATAAATGCAAATATAAAACGCTCTTTGAAAAGTTTATGACGGCAAGGACACCGAACTTTATTACTCATATTTGTGCGAGAGTTATAGATGCTGCTCATTGGTGACATGAGTGCACAGCGTTTCATCAATTTATCACGGCTCCGAGAACATCACAGCTTTGAGACCAAAGAGGCTCTGGTATGCAAAAGCAATTGACAGCATAAGAAAATTGTTTGCCATCAGTGCAAAGGTTCAAGGATCCAACCTTCACCTGACAGAGGAGAAGAGTATTGTTTATAATATGTCGGTTTATAGTTATCTCTGTATAACATTTGTCAGTGGCACATCATTAGGCGTGCCAGTTATTCAGCAATTAGGATAAATAATTGACGTTGTGAACATTTTGTTTGGAAATAATTTCAAAATCTTCCCCATGAATCACAATTGCGGTTGCAAGAAATTACATCTAGACTGGAAATGTTGTTTTTATAAAATTATATAATCATTACATTATAATTATGTTATTATTTTATATAATTATTACAGATTTCGTTGCTCACAGTAATTTTTCAATAAGCACATGAGTCTAATTGATGATTGAAGCCATTGTGAGAATCGTTGCAGTGCAAGATAGAGGTAGCGTTTTATGTTTAGCAGTATTTGCATGAATTCAGCAGTATTTCAATGAATTCTTACTGCTTCATGCAAAATGCATTGATTTAGCTCCATTTATCCCAACATTGAAATTATAATAATTGATTGTCTCCAAATATTGGAAAATTTGCATCGGAGTGGAACTCTGTCTAATGTCGGGTTATAATCTTGTAGCAAATTTTCTTCCTTCTTCATATGCACTTGATAATTGGGAATAATTTGGAATATTTGATCTAAATCCGGACCCCTGCAAAGAAGCTGTCGGAGCGGAGGTTCATGTTCATGTTCACTGCGTAAAGCAGTTGCATTTCGTTAAACTTTGTTCACTTTGTGCCGCATTATGAAATACTTACATAGTTCATCAAGGATATCGCTTCCTGACTCTCTTGGGCACTTTTCTCTTTATATTTACGAGAAGGAAATGTTTATATTTCGTTGACGGTCATGTGTTCTAGTATATTTTTTCTATAATCCTCAGCTTATTCATGTTGTTTTTTCGCTTTGCATTCTCTAGCGGCTAAAGAAAATGTTTGTTTTTATGAAGAATCCTTTGGAGCGCTTAAGCTTTTTACATAATTTGCCCTGGCAACGAAAGGGCACGCGACAGGGCAAAAGGGTGTGCTATGGCTTTGTGGAAAGTTTCTAGGCTAAATGAGTCGCAATGCTAAGCTAATTACCCACTGCTTGATAAATTTTTGTTTCTTTTTCATAAATTCGGGCAGTTATTGCTGTTACTGCTTTTATTATTATTGTAGATGTTCCATAAAGGATAATTTATGGTTTCGTTGCTGCTTTCATTTTGGGAGAGAAAAACAAGATTCCCATTAAATTTAAGTTGATTAGAAGAGGCAACAAACGAGAAATATGAAAAGAAGTAATTGATAATTTTTCGCTAATTTTATGCTAAAAAAGGGTTAATGAAATTACCCAAAAATTGAGATTTGCCCGCTCCTCCTAAATGAAAGGGTTAAGTGTTTTTGTCGCTCCGTCGCTTTTTTCAGTTTGTCCGTTAGTAACGATTCCCAAAAGTACTAAATTGAAATTTAAAAAGTAATTACAGATAAAGTTTCACAATAAAGACTTCACAACTAGTATGTCGGTGCACTTGTCGTTAATAGTAGGAGGCCATCTTCCTTCAATAGGAGGTCATCGAAAATGATATTCTTCCACATAGCTTGTCAAAGGCAAACCCCGTGATTGTGGCAGGTACACTCAAGTTCCTTTGCATCGCCCACTCTTAACGATGTATTTCCGATCGTTTCATTAGTTTCACAGAACGGGAAAGGTCCTTTAAACTTTCCTTTATTGATAATATTATCACGTACTGCAAACCTAAGAAAATTATATCACATCTTGTCTTTTTCTTCGTCATTCATTCGCCCACTGAAGAAGATGTGACGATGCAGAAACATCAAAGGAAACGTAGCTACTTGTTAAGCTCATGCATCAATCATCCCCACTCGTCTGAGAATGAGTGGGGAGGGCGCCTTTGTGAGGTGTTGGGCTGAAATAAAAGTAAAGCTTGTACATTTTAATAGGCTTGTGTTTGAATTTTTCCAATAACAAATCTTAGAAGACGATAATAATAATGACACAGACCACATCCTTCCGTTTAAAAATGGAAGGACTCTGCGCTCTTTACAATTAAGTACAGAGTGAACAGAAAATTGTTTAGAGAAAAAACGAATTAATTCCGTTAATATTCCAAGTATGTGGGATTAAAGAAAACCTCTTGCATTCAGTGATCAATGAATATTTAGATTTATTGTTTAATATGGATTCTAAAACCACCTAAGAGGAGTCCTCGCTCAAGATATAGGCAGCATCATTAAGGTGATCATTGCATAGAGAAAGCTAGGTGGGCGCAGTTGCCTATATAAACCGTAGAATCAGACAAGACCACAGTTATAATAAAGTTGTACGTTATATAATTCGACCAGTATTCGGAACTATTTGTGCAATGCTGATGTGATGTGTAATGAGATATGCTATAACTTTTTCGGATATACTCCTGTGAAATAATCTGGTTTAAAGGATAATATTATGACATCCATGACTGCTGCTTTACAGCAAATAGGAAGAAATTGTGTACTCACATATTATCGCATATTTCGGCTTAATACTATTGTATTACATGGAAATGTTGTACTACATTTAACTTTCCTTAGCATGATACAGTGCCGCTGATTTGAATAGCACCCCCTTTAAATATTTTTCTAAGGTCGATTTTTTCCAAAATAGGTTATGGTTATATGGTTATATGGTTGTGCTTTTATAAATCATATTTCACATATTTGCTACAATCCTATAAGATACATTTTCTTTCATCTTAATTAATTAAGTACTAAAAGATTAAACACGAAAAAAGAGTCAAAAATTCAATTTCAGTTTTTGGTTCATTTGAATGTTTATGTCTGGAGAGTAAGACGGCCAGTTCATAACCTCAACATTTTGGCTTTCAATCCATGATTTGACGACTCTTGCTGTGTGGATTGGCGTGTTGTCATGCTGCAATTTCCATTCCAAGTCTCCGGCTTTGTATGAAGTCGCATTCATTTTTATAGAGAGAAACTGGAGCTTTATTGTGCCATAATAAGAGAACGCACCCCATACCATAAATCCACCTTCTCGTCTGTGTAATCGATTGAGTAGGTGTTGCTCTTTTCGAAGATCTTGAAGTAGTAATTATAACCATCACGGTGGTTCCTTTTTAAGTCTCAAACGTTGTAAGGTTGCTGCTTTGAAAATAACTCTTTTTACTGTTGATACACTTGCACTTACGCCAGCTTTTTCCTTGATTTTGGCAGCAGAGTCGCGTGAATTTGCCAGTGGCTGTAATAGCAATTGCTGTTCGACCTTTCATATTATTTCCGTAGCCTTCGATGTCACGTAAATATGTCGATATAACTTTGCGACTTTTATTAGTTTTTCTAGCTATTTGATGAATAGAAAGTTCATACTCCTTGTAGGTTTTAATTTTGGATCTTTCCTCGACACTCAAGGATTTAGCTCGGCCCATTCTACTTTTACTTTTAATTACTGTAATCCGATTTGATTTATGATGATCTGCAAAAGACTTTTACACTTAAACTAATTACCACGCGAGGGGTGCTATTCAAATGGACCAAAAAAGAATAACGCATTTTTCACTCATTTAAAAGAAAAGATCGAATTAAAATAACGGGACACTTCCATGGCTTGACATTTTTTGTAGGTGATGTGTGGAAGTAGGAGCAACAAATAAGTAAAAACTGAACCGTTATGTGAAGTGTACTTTAAATAGTAGCCACTATTGTTAAACGATTAGGGGGTCTCTATTCAAGTGAACGGCAGTGTAATTTTACATTACATTATTTACATTACATTAAAGCAAAACAAATCATTATTCCACATGATTGAATTTAGATTGACTTGCTTTCATTATTTTTGCTTTAAAGTTGTTTATAATTGAATTTTTGGGCGAAATTTAAAAGTATTATACTTCTTGCCTTTAGGAGTAATACTGAGTTCTGCTGGATAAATACTTAATGTGCGTATATATAAACATTCTGTCAAAAAAGTACCAGAATTTTATCATACTGGAGCGGAGTTTCGGCAAGGTCTGCCATTTAATTTGTCTGTAGTGCCCGATTTTGTCACTTCACCTCAAATGCATCTTGCGATTTTTATAATGGATATACCTATAGATATCGAAAAAACGGAGTTGTTCCAAATTTTGTATTGTAAATGGAATTTCGTGTGCACAATTTGGAAGTTAACATCGATAAACTGCGAATAATCATCAAATGATAATTTAAGTTCGAGAGACGTGGCCGCTGAACTGTTTATGTCTCATGAATCATTTCACTTTACACGATTGTTTTGATATGAAACGCATTGTCGCCCAACTAGCTTCGAAAGACCTGGATTTTCTCCAAAAACTCATTCGCATAAAGGTCAAGCAAGTCTTGAACGTCTCATTCAAAACCCACATTCATAAAATCTGTTATAACTAGTGATGAGACTTGGAATGGGGACTTCCAACTGAAATGAAACAGATTTATTAATGTACATTAGACTGGCAGCAAGGTCTAATATTTAGCCAGTTATTCTAAAACTACTATATTTACAATTTGTGGAAATCGAATAACTATCTTGGGCAAACATATGCAAATATCTGCAAAGTCTATATTTTTGTACAGATTTTAAAGAAATTTGGAGAATAGCTCTAGTTGAACCTTATTATAGAAAGACAAATATCAAATGGAATGGATGTGAATTCAACAAAGTTGTATATCTTTCGTAGTTTTTGAAATAACGCTCTCTATTGAAAATCTCTATTATGGAAATTAATAACAAATTAATAACATTAACTGCGAAATATGCGTATGTTCATGTATTGGCCTCCCACATGCTCTTTGCTTTTTCGGATCCACCCTTAAAATGTTAGGTATTTGGTTTTTGTCATATCTTAAAAAAAACATCAGATCTGAATTATTTAATTGCACCATTAAAATTGCAAGTATTGACATATGCAAAGTCAGGAATTAGTATGAGGCAAATACAAACATTTTCCCTCACATCCACACATATTAATCGGATATGGGAGGGAGAGTTTCTCACATATAGTGAGCTTATAAAACCCATCAATTTTAGACCCACTGCTTAACGGCGATTCCGGACGTCAGTTTGAGAAGATTTTACTAGACTTGTAGATTACCTGAATACCTTAAATGTACATCGATGGGACAGCCACGTAAAGAAAGTTTAATTGGCTGTATCGTGGGAGGATAAACGCTCGCAATTTGATAGCCATTCCGTGCTACTTATAAAGTGCTGTTATTGTTGCTTTAAGATAATTTATTTTTAGGTTTTGTAAGAATATGTATGTACATGTAGTGAGCAATTGCGATTTCAAAACCAAATTGAATGTAATAGTTTAATCACCATTGTCGTCTAGCTGACAAATGTAAAGGTTATGGTAAAAAGAATTTAATTAATTTTCCAATAGATGACTTTAGTAATGTGTATCTCACGTTGTGTATGTGTGATCGGGTTACGGTTAATAGCATTAGAAAGATACGATTTCGTACTCAAAATAACTACTCAGACTGTCAGCAAAGAGAAAATATTATACTTTTTCTCCGATAAAGGCGAAAAAGCCGGCTAAAAAAATTGACTAAAAATGTAAATACTATTTATTGTCTTAATATAACAGCCAATCCAGTCCGTTCCGGTAATCTTGAAGTCAAAAATACACCACACTACGGAAGGTCGATTGTCGAAAATGTCGGTAGAATAATGGAAATCGTCAAGTCCAATCATCATGTAAAGCTGGATACAATAAGAAACCCGATGTATGGGTGTAATACACGTTAACACAAAAACTCCCTCATTGACCGAATTCACGAGTCGTCATCCACTTCAGAAATTCGTCTACTTTTTATAAGATTCAGCAGCAATTCGCAAATAGAAAGTCGGTCAATAAGGCCACTTATGACAACGTCAAGCGAAAGCGTTTGTGGTAAAAGGCGCGAACGGTGGCCAGGCAATGATTGACGGTCAGGAAAGTTTTGCTGTGTTTTTGGTGATAAGGGCGGGAATGGAATCATCTGCTATGAGCTGCTTTTCGATGGTCTTAATTCGAACCTGTACTGCCAACAATTCCACTAACAATAGTTGTTGAACGACAGATCACACACATCGATAGTGACTCGTCAGAAGCTTCGATAGCTTGGTTAGGAGGTTCTAATGCATCCAACTAGTAGCGCATGGTGATTGCAACTTGTTCCTGTCCATGAGAAATGATGTTGCTAGTGAGAAGTTCGCTTTGATAGGGGCTTGTGGAAATCGACTGTCACAGATTTTTGCCAATAGCGATGAACGTTTCTACGAGAGGCATAATGAAACGACCTTTAAAATGGAAACTAGTTACGGAACAAAAACGGGGCATATTTGATCTAAGTAGTATCTTTGTAACTATGTTGGAAAAAGCCTTCAATGTCATGCAAAAATAATTCCGAACGCCACAGTTTGAGAAGCAATTACAAGATTTATTGTTTACTCTCCCACTCGAAGTGTTCTTTAGACATATCGAGGTGACTGCCGCTAAAATTATGATAGGTGGCTGAATGTGGGATTAAGTCCGCGACCGTTGTATTGCAAGTTAATACCACAAAAATTTTGTACTGCACATAACTTTTCATTGGAACGCACAATCCCATCGAAAGCAAATCATTTTATTACTTTATATGATTAATTATTATTACTTTGAAGTTGTTAATAATCTCATTTTTGGAGGCAGTTTAGAAACATTTCTGCTAGAAATGGAAGATCGGCTTATCACCAAAGAACATTTTGTGCCTTTTGAAGTGCTTCCTATTTTATTATAGGTATTGTTGGAAATCTACAGGGGATCTGATCAATCTAGTTAGACATGACATTTTTGCCATGTGGCATTTAACGAACAGCTGGAATCACCATTTGGCACAACAGATACTGTTGATCAAAATTAATTTATTAGAAGCACCTAAATGAATTTTTGATATTTTTGCATATTATCTCATATACTAGAGAGCTGGTCTAGTTGACCCAGTCCTCATGTTCAAATTGTACTTAGCTTTCGACTGTGAGAAAAAGAAGAAAAAAATAACCAAAGCGATTGCCAATTTTAGAAAATGATCCAGCTAGCTGGTCAACTAAGTTAAGGATCGAGCTCAAGATCTACAAAATTACAGATACAGACTTTACAATGAATTGGCGGAGGATTTTTTAACGGTGGATTTACTTAAACATGTGGACTGTTCTCTGACCATAACGGTTAATTAAACAAAAGTAAAAATTGATATGATATAAATTAAAGAATATAGAGGGGGCGTTGGCTCAAGGGTTAGTATGCTCAAATACACTGCATATCACAGTGGTTTCAAGCACCGGTAAGAAATTGTATCTTCCTTTGAGCGACCAACAAGTCTGGTAAAAGCTTCTCAGTTACTGACGTTCGTCAACCCGGTTTTTTGAGTCTAAAAATAGAAATGCTTATAATAATGCTGATATAATGCAGATGCAAAGGGAGATAATCTTTTATCTTTTAAATGCACCAATTTAATCTTCAGCGGGCCATTTGCACAGTCTTATGTTAGCAACGCTTCATGTTGGAAGTGATCAGATGAATACCGCCGCTTTTGTTTTATTTATGAATACGAAGAAAAAAATGACGATACTCTTTTGAACCAATCTCATGCCTTGAAAGAGGTAATTGAAGTTTTTTTTGAACTTGCGGGCATCCGCAAAATTGCTCTTTATAAGCAAATATGTCTGTTGCCTACGTCACATATCGATTTCGCTACCTTCTAAAGGTTTTCAAAACATTTCTTGCTGCGTATTTATTAGTTGTACGTAATACTATTTAACTTCTTGCGCTTAAGCTTCCTCGCATGCTAACATAAAGGAGTAAGGCGAATGTACGTACAACCTTCTTACTGAAATAATTGAATTTTATGTTTTTCAGGTTACTTTTAACATTTTAAATGAGAGTGGCGGGGTCGCGTGTTTCCTTTACTCGATTTTCCTTAACTCTCTGAAACTTTAAGCAGTAACAGTTATTGTGCGTCCAAAACTACACCGCTTCTTTATTCTGCACTCTTATAGCGCTGTGCTTGTCTTGAGCGTTTTCTGAGGAATCCCGTAAGCCATGAAGTTATAAGTAGAAGACGTAAAAGTCCTAGCAATGTATTACCATCGAGGGAGCGGGTAATGCAACATTTTGCTTTCATTTCATGCTGCTATTACTTTGTGGCTTTGTTATTGCCATTGTCTTCCCAGACTTGCTTCGGTCGCATTGTGCCAAAGCCAACTCTCACACACGTGAGCGGCAGCGAGTGCAAGGATACCGTCCGTATATGCATGAATTCGTGAGTTTGTGTGCAGTGCGGTGTGGATAGGTGGCTGGCTGTAGCTGAGTCCGTGCGTTTTGCGCGCATATGTGCACAAGTTAACTTACTTTGCGAGTTGCCTTTGCCTTCTTCTAAATGTCACTTGCGATAAAGTTTCGGTTATTTCCCCATTCTCTGCGTCTACTCGAGGACCTTCTGATGAGTTGCTGTTGTTGTTGCCGGATTTTATTTGAAAACAGCAACAAATCTAAAAAGTTTTGGCTGCATAAGTACTCGTATTGTTAACATTACCTAAATTACACTAAATTATAATTAATGATCAAACTTTGCAGCAACAACAACTTATACAATTAAATTTCATACATTACCACGAGAATGCGGCACATTCCAAGTATTGCGACGACAGCAACAACGACACCAAATGACAGCAAATAAGAAACCGCTGGTCCTTGAGGATGTTGCTGTTGTCACTGCTCCGCGTATATGGAGCGTAACTCGATGAAACAGAAACTCTTGTGAAGCACTCAGTGCAATAAACGCTAAATTCGCTCGGTTTATGGCTCGTTGGTTGATATCGTACGCTGATTGTTTGCCCAACACGCGGCGTTGAGAGCTTCCACAACGCAATTTCGTTGTTTGCCTATGAAATACACTGTCTCTTTGAATTTTGCCATTTCCATCATTATATTCTTTATGCTTTTTGATATTTTCTTAATGGATTATTTGAAAATTGTCTTAAAATGTTATTCTTCCGACTTTGTTTCAAAAGTAGAATATTTAATAAATTATTTAATGTAATGTTAATTAATAGATTAGCTTGCGTTCGCGTAGGGTCTTCTTCCAGGCTTCTTACGAGCAATTTATGTTTATGTTGCAGATTTTTGTGTAATGCGGGGCTTTATGATGTCCGTAATGTAAGATGTTCGTAAAAAGAAGAGAGCGCTGAAGCCATGATTGTACGATATGATAAGTGTAGCATAACTTTTTCAGCAACATGTTCAAATATATAGCAGCCAATTGGTTATATAAGTGAGATGCAATTGTGGCTAGAGTCTGATTATGTGCTTTCTATAAATCTCATGCTTAAATGCTCTCTGTTTATTGTACTGTTAACTAGTTCCAAAATAATTTCCTTTACATGATTGTCTACTGACTTATGCCATAGTTGTTGGAAATTATTCTCAGTCATTCATTAATCTAACCACGTTTTAGGGGACCTAATGTTGTCCACAATCGCAACCTTGCGGCGACAAATGTAGGCCCATCGTTAGAGTACAGCAAACTCAATTACCCGAGAAAAAGTTATATGAAGCCTCATATTCTGACGACAATAGCTAATGCCTTCTTGTTGCACTAATAATGAGGGCAATGTTTATGTCCTACTGATTGTAATGTTTAAATGGAGTCAATTATTTTGCTACTTGCTAAAATAACTATATGGATAATGCAGACAACATATGGTGCAAATTCAAATATCTGTAGATTTTCATTAAAATTGATTAATCTGTTGATGGAATGGTATATAATTAAAGAAAATCTACCGCCTACAGGTGTTAACCAATAAGCACTATGTGATATTCACTTTTTTTTGTGAAAAAGTAAAGTTTGATATAAATACTCTCAAATAGAGGTCCCATTGATATTTTCAGTGATATTTGCCATTATTCAATTATGCGTTAAGAGCAGCACATTGAGTCCAACGCTTTTCTAACATTTCCTTGCCTTTTTGCAGAAGGACTTGCAAGGCCCCAAAGTTATGATTAAAAAAAATGTAAAATGAATAAAAATTTGTAGAAAAAATTAGGAATTCGATAGAGTTCATTTCTAATCAAGAATTGTAAAACAAATTATTTCTTAACATGAGTTTTTTCTTGAACAAGAAGAAATTTTATTTTTATAAATTCTTTGTTTTTTAATATTTTACTTTTTAATGAAATAGAATGATATCAGATTATTGGAATAAAAATACTTGCAGAAAGTTCTGGAATTCGAAAAGGATCATTTGAAAAAGTATTAGATTTGAGGATATTCGACGTGTATCCATGAACAACATATTAATTTTTTATGAGACTAATGTTTAGTTATTATCTTGACTGATTTGACTTTTCTTTAAATATTGCGAGGTTTTTACACAGTTTAAGCGCTCGCCATGGACGTTTTTCTCTGCTATGATTTTGATTTTTTGGAGATCAAACTGAAAGTGATGAAATCTTCACATCTATCAGTCATACGTAAGCCAGTGTGGTGTGAAAAATAAACATCCATGTCGCGCCTATTTTCAGTTGGCCGATACTTTTTTAAAATATATAAAAATGTATAAGTGGCGTGATTTAAAGCACCGTAACTCAGACACAAAATGATCGGAATGATATGAAATTTTGATTAGTATTTACTAAATAGTTATGGGTTGTAAATTAATGCCGTTTCCTATATATAAAACTTTTCTTTTTAATTTTTTTTAAATTCTGTATTTATTAAAATCTGCTCTTGGACGTTCAGTATTATTTACATTGGCCTTCATACTACTTATATACTAAAATTGTATTTTTATTTGGGAACACTTCTTTAAGTATCCCTACTGCTATATTTGTCCTGTGTAGCCAGGTCCTGTGTGGTTCTCCTCCTTAGTCTGGTAAATAATGGTGTTTCGCTCATCAGATTGGACGCCAGCTGATTCGGATGTTGACTACGATTCATGCATCTAGCGGAGTATTTTTGGACTAATGACGAGTGTTTCCAATTCACTATACAATTTTTTGTTCGAGAAATATCTGGGTGCACCGATAATGATGAAAGCATTGCAATATTTCAAGGTTGGAGTTTGCGCAGTCCCCCATAACTGGATTCCATATGTCTATACGGGCTTTAAGACACATTTTTAGATTTTTAATTTGTATAGTTTGTATTTGTATAGTATAGTTTGGATTTACCATTCAAAAGCCAATTTAACGATCTTAGTTTGAGCCAAAAGGCCAGTCTTTTTGTAAATATATGCTTTCTCCAAGTCAGTGTTCTGTCCAAAGAAATGCCTAGATACTTTGCATCATTTGCTTGAGGTATTTCAACATTATTAATAGACACGGGAGGGCAACATCCTCTCCGAAGTGTAAACGTTACCTGAACCGATTTCATTTCTCCATTTCTGGAGCTATTTTGTTATGGTATCGAGATGTTTTTGCAATTTTCTAAATGCTTGATCCAGGTTGACGTCAGTGGCAAGAACAGCTGTATCGTCTGCAAACGTTCCGATAAGAGTCCCTTCTTCTATGGGTAGATCCGAAGTGAAAATCAGATATAAGGTAGGACCCATAATGCTGCTCTGAGGTATTCCCGCATGCAATTTAAGCATGTCCGACATGTCTTCGCCGTGTTTAACAAAAAAGGTTCATTTAGAAAAATAAGATTTCAGAAAAATGAAGAAATTCGTGGGTAACATTTTCCTTAATTTGAATAATAAACCTTCGTGCCATACCCTATCAAAGGCTTGTGAAATGTCCAGAAGTGCGGCATTGCAATACTTTTTCGTGTCGAAAGATTTATTTATCAGTCCACCTAATCTATGAACCTGTTCAATCGTCCCATATCCCTGTCTAAAACCAAATTGGTGATCAGGCATTAGTTTTTTGGACTCTATTATAGGGTTTAATCTTCGGAGAAATAAAATTTCGAGGACTTTTGATGGTATAGATAGGAGGCATATAGACCTATAAGAAGAGGCTTCTTCAGGTGGTTTTCCGGTTTTTCGTATCATTTTCACCTGAGATACTTTCCATTGTGGCGGAATGTACAACTTTAGAAGCTGTAAGCCTTCCTGAGGCAATTCTTTTAAGACTTTAGCAGTGATCAAGTCGTATCCCGGGCCTTTTCGATCTTTTAAATCAGCTATTATATTTTTAACTTCGCAGGTGGTAATTTGTGTAATAGGCAAGTCTATCTGGTAATCTTCATTTAGAAAGTTGTGCAGCTCATTTAAAAAAGTGTCATTACGATGTTGTTCATTAGGTACGAACACTTTCCCCAGATGTTTTGCGAAAGTTTCAGCTTTTTCAGAATCACTTTTAGCTCATGTATTCTGTATGGTTCGAATAGGGGGATCGTGTTTTATGGACTTGTTCGTACGCTTTATTACTTTATATAGAGAGTAGTCGGTAGCTGCAGTTGCATCTAAATTTTTCAGATCTCTATCAGTTTTTCTACTATCCTCTACAATTAAGATCTCTTTTAGTTCTTTTGTTAGCTTATTTAGAACCGCTTTATCGGGCGGATATCTAGTTCTCTGCCACTTTTTCCTTGTCTTTCTCTTTTCAGCCATTTTCTCTCTTATACTCAATGGAACTTTGTTCTGTTCGGGTATATTTTTTTCATTCAAAGGGGTAGGATTCCAAGCTGCTTGTTGGACAATATTATTAAACTGCTCAACTCCATTTATTATATCGTTATCTGAGTTTAAAGCAATGTGTATACATATATAAATACATTAGCTTTTGCCAAATGTCGAAAGAGATTCCAGTCAGTACACAACTTCTTGATGCAGGCAATATTTTTCTGCCCAGAGTTACCTTTACTGGGCTGTGGTCAGACCACAAATCATAAATGGATTCACATTGCATTGTCTTAATACCTCTTGTCACACAAAAATCTAGTAAATCGGGGATTTTGCTACAGTCTGTTGGCCAGTAAGTCGATTGTGCACTTGATACCGTGTATGGGTCGTCATATTGAAGTTGACGACCTTTAGTTGTTGTTAGCCCAGAGCCCCAGATGATGTTTTTGGCATTGTAGTCGCCACCTGCGACAAGGGTATTACCAAGTGTTTTGAAGAACTCCTTGTACATTTTACAACTTATTTTGGACAATATATAGCGGAGATATTTATTGAGCCGGACTAATCTTGAACCACTATTGTTGTGGCTTGTATTTCTGCCCTTGCATATGGGTTTGACAAATGAACATCGCAAATGTTTTATGTTGTTTCTTATAAGTATTCCAGAGCCTCTGTGTGCTGTACCATCTGGACGTATTGTGTGATAGAATTTGTAGTTCGATATAGAAAAATAATCCTTACGGGTAAAATGAGTCAGAGACAAGCAGAATGCCGATATTATGCACATCTACAAGTGTTTCAACTTCGTGGTTGTGTTCAGATAACCCGTTTGCATTCTACAAGACTATTATCAACCGATCGAATTTATGGCATTTCAGACATTAGAGTTACCAACATTGTGGTCATTGCAGTCATTTGCTGCATCATCTGCTTCATTATCGCCATAATTTCGCGGAATTCATCAGTGAGTGCAGTGATCAATATGCTCTCTATTGGACTTGTATCAGGTTCTCTTATATTGTGTCTTGGATTGTTTCCGTTTCTAGCGTTTCTACATATGTGAATCCATGGCGTCTTTCGGCAGCCTTGCCTTGTAAAGGTGGCGGGTAATTTGCACCTAAGGCGAGAAAAGTGCTTAGCAAGGGGATGCCTGATCTGACGAGGGGTGTTTGTCAGGCTACTTGCCAGCTTTACGGAGGCCTGGTAAAACGGGGAAATAACCAGGAGGTTGCCTAAAGGTAACATTTTTGTCAGAAACAACGCGATATATATACATCTGTTCACAAACACACAATATGCTGAGAATATCGACCTAGACCTTTGGAAGATATTCACTGTACATGGGAACTTGCTTGCGATGACGTCACAAGTCACTAAACTGAAATATTGACTTACTGGTTTCTGCATACGAGTTTGAATACGGTTTCCTGTTTTATTGCTGGCATTCTGCGGTGACCAAAAACTAGTCAAGTGGCCGTGCTGAAATAAGAGAAGAGATCTCCAAATGACTCTCATGGTTTCCTCCATTTCGATACCGCTTCGAGCTTAAAGGAGTTGTCATCCCCTGTTCTGTTCACCTCCATTTGTATTCATTCGTTCGTATTCGTTGTTTCAGTGTTAGTTTTAGTGATTGCTGTAGTAGCTGCTGTTTTTGTTGGTTTAACGACAACATAAGCAAATAATTGTGTTATTTGTTATGTATTTATGTATGCGTGTATATTTCGGTGAGTGTGTTACGCACAACTACACGAGTACGAAAATGTTCACATTCACACAACACCGAAAATGCTCAATTTTGATATGGTTATACTATTTTTTTGGCGTTATTAAGACGCGCCAAACTACCACTAAAATAGGCGCCACCAAGAACATAAAATACCAATCTCCCCCTCTTGTTTTCCTTATTTTATAGTCACACGTACATACACTCGCATAGAAACTACACATACAAGCGAAAACAATCTTCAAATACTAAGTTAAACGAAAACAATCTTTGCAAATAGCTGGTTTATCACATGAGAATCAAGGCAAAAGTCAAGCATGAAACAAGCAAAATAATATCGTAAATGTATTCCATACAGCTCTCGCCACCATCGCCAACCTCTGGCTCCCATCGTTGTTCTCTCAACGAAGTGAAGAGAAAGTATGCGAAAATGGTCTTAAATCATGACTTTTTTTGGCATACATAAGAATCAGCTAATAGACTGGTGGCCAGTACCGATTTGAGAGGACCCTGTGCAGGGTATGGTATTAAGAAAGACGGCCACATTTCGCAAGGTGCCAGCAGTTACGTGTGTGAGATCGTGGATCACTTGCAACGTAACTACGATCAACATTCGCAAGAAATCGCTCTTAAATGACAAACAGTGACCTCCCCATTCAACTAAAAGTAGCTTGTGGCCAGAGGGGTGGCTGCGTAATTTTTATATGCAACATTACCCATACGCCACGTATTTAATTATGTCTGTTGGGTTTAGAGTTTGGTGTTTTCAGAAACCATGTCATAGGTTGTATCCATTTGCAACCTCTTAACCTACCCAGTCCTGCGAAAGTTATTAGATATTTCATATTTGCGATGCTTAGGTATTGATGCGTGCACTGTGGCTTGTACGCAATCAATTTATGGCTACTTTCTAGCTTGAATAGAGGCTTGCAAGGAAACTGATTACTGAACAGAAAGAACCTGCCTTACAGATGGTTGTGAGGTAATGATCTTTTAATCAAAATTGAAATTTTGCGAATATAACATCGTTGGTATAGTAAATACTACGTTGAATATTTCGTTAAATACGAACTGAACGGACACGTATATAACGCAGTACTGCCTAATATTTTTCAACACAAAAATTAACATGGGTCTTGTTCGCCTCTCCTGTGGCTTTACACCTCCTTAAGCCAGTTTAAAATGTGGCATGGGGCAACATTATCGGATTATTTGCAAAAGTATGAGGTAAATAATTAATTTTGATACATCAATGCAGCCATTGGAATTTTCCGATCGTTTCTCTATCCATTTCGTTTCTGTTTTTGTTGCAGTCTTCCAATTGTTAATATAAAAATGATACGACGACAGAAAAGTTGTCATTTTTGGAAAATGTTTAAAATTGATAACATCGTATCAGCTTAGACTCAAAGTTTAGGAAAAATGACTCGTCACCTAGCCAAGTCCTACGTCGCTTATCTTTCCATACAAAATTAGACTAACGGTGACAAATAAAACAACACTTTTGCCAAGTCGTCGTTTACCTATTGGGGTGGCTTTTAGAGCGGTACATTTTCAATAATGTGATTTAGATGCAGCAATCCTACAATTCAACGCATAGTTATAACGCAGTCTGCATCAACTGACCTCAGCATTTTTCCGTAAGCGGAGATTCGGTTGTATCAAATGCATCATCCAAGTCATTCTAAATGTGATTAGAGCGTAGGGTATAACAAATTTTCAGTGGTTCACACAGGATTTGTGTTACTAGCAAAAGTCAATGAATTCCTTCGAATAGAGGCAGGAGGGAAAGAAAGGGGGAGCAAACAAGAGACAACAATACAACTACAATTGCTGAGAAGCAGAAGGAGTGAGGAGTACACAAAGATACAATACAAACAATAACAAAATAATCATAAAATCGAAAATGGTCAGAAAAGTAATCATTTTTGTTATTGTTTATGTTTATGAATTTAAACAAAATGTCCCCTGCGTCCCACTTTGTAATAAAATGCTAGTAAGTGAAATTCAAAGGCCAAGCAAATAATGAATTTGTTATAAAATTTCGGAAATTGAGTCGAGTTCTTTTGTGGAAATGTAACGGATAGTATGTTTCTTAATCAAATCTACGCCATAAAATTGTTTTGATTTTATTGAAACTGGGGAAAATTCACGCGATTTGATGATTTTCCCCCTCTCAGTGAAGACTTCAAGGATGTATCAACAAAGCAAAGAGATTTTCTGGCACATGGAATATTCTAATCCAAGGGCGGCCGAATGGTTTCCTTAGAAACCATTAGAGTTAAACCAATTAAACCAAACAGTGTTGATGCGTTTGGAGTTATCGTTGTTGTTCTCGGGCAACCCTATTCTTTCTTTCCTCCTTTAGTCGAAGTTTTTTTTTTATTAGTTTAGTTGGTAATTACATTGAAAAGTTTCCAACTCCCTCCACTAACCTCCCACATTGAGGCAGAGGTCTGAGACAGCTGAAGGCAGTAGGGATGGGTATTCGACGCATTTATTAATTTCCTAAATAAATATTTGTGTTTCTCTACAATGATCTCTACAACTCAAATAGAAACATACACCCAAGCACCCACAAGCGTACTTGCATCCTTATTCGCAGGATGTTACGGATG